>MDKI01231048.1:0-42451 GCA_005239505.1 Nicotiana paniculata
ATGCATGGTATATGATGCTAAAAATCATGAATTCTAGCCACGCATCAGCGTCAGTCAGCCTTAAGGCATGAAATCGACACCTTTCTTCATTTAAGGAGATTCTATCCAATTATCAGCCCCGATGCGGAAAGGAGTAAAGAAAAAAGTCGGAAGAGTGTCGCAGAAAGATAAAGATCTGCACTTCCCTTGGCAGGCCTACTTTTATAGCTTGAGACTTTCTTTGCCTTTGAAAGGTTGGAATCCAGGAATCGTGGACTAGAGCCCTTATTCTAGGTCGATGTGATCGGAATCAATTCTATGATTGAATAGCAGAAGTGCTATTTAGTAGTAGAAACTCGGAGAGAAAGACAGAGAGGGGACTCTTTCATACCTGCTAACTCCTAGGATGAGAAGTAGGTCCCAAACGTAAATGTGCAGGGGGATCCCTCGGAATACTGTTTCGTTGTCCCAAAGTAAATATGCAAGACATGGGGATCTCCCGAAATACCGTTCCGTAGTCCCAAGATAAATATGCAGTACATGGTGATCTCCTAGAATACCGTTATGTAGTCCCAAAGTAAATATGCAGTACTGGAGGATCTCCCAGAATACTGTTTCGTAGTCCCAAAGTAAAAAATGCAGTGCAGGGGGATCTCCCGGAATACCGTTTTGTAGTCCCAAAGTAAATATGCAGCCAAACAATAGATTTCAATAGTTACGGCATGAAATCTTACAATTTAACCTAAGTACAAGTTAACGAAAATAGGTAAAATCGCTAAACATGCTGCACGTAGTTCAGGTAAACGATTAAGGGAAGTAGGCATACTTTCTGAGTCTAACAGGATACTACACATGCTAATAAGTTTAAATAAGAGGAAAGACAAGTTATTATTTAGTGAAAAATTGGGTTTTACAATAATTAGCCCGTGTACGTACTCGTCACCTCACCTACACGACGCTCATATATCAACAACAATTCAAGCTACTTACCTCGAACAAGCTCAAATCAATCTGAAATAATGCTCTTTCCACGAATCCGACTCCGAATGGTCTAAATCTAGCCAAAACCAATTACATAACATAAATATAACGACAAGAAATTAATCTAGCGAACGGAATCAAAGTTAAAGCAAGAAATTAGAAAATCGCTCAAAATGCCTCCCTGGGACCATGTCTCGGAATCAGGTAAAAAACACAAATTATGAACACCCATTCAATCACGAGTCTAACCATACCAAATTTTCTCAAATCTGATACCAAAATCCCGATCAAAATCCCAAAATTCGGCCTAACGACTTTTCCTAAATTTCCCCCAATCTTCCACTCCAAATCAGTAATTTAATGATGAAATTAAAGACATAATCATGGTAATTAATCAAAACTAGATAAGAATCACTTACCCCAAAACCCACATGAAAATCCCTCCAAAGATCGCCTAATTCCGAGCTCTCAAGTCCAAATGGTAAAAAATGACATAAGCCCTCGATTATGAATCTTTAATATTGCCTAGTGATTTCTTAATCGCGATCTCAGAAATAGCCTCGCGATCGCGCAGAACAACTTCGCTTCCTCCAAATTTAACTCTACGCGAACGTGGAACACCAAACGTGAACGCGATGCACTAGATGCATACCCCTATGCGATCGCAATTGTCCTCACGCTACCGCGAAGAGTAACACTTAAACTCCACTTCTGCCTCAAACGCGGCTTAGCCCACGCGTTCGTGATGCACAACCTGATAACCTTACGCGATCACGTCTTCATCTTTGCGAACACGAAGAGAAACTTTAGCTGACCTCTCAGATGACCTTCGCGATTGCAAGACCTCCCTTAGGAACGCGATGAAGAAAAATGTCTGCAACAAACACCAGAAAATCTGCCAACTCCCAAGTCCAAAAAAAAGCCCGTTAAGCATCCGAAACTCACCTGAGGCCCTCGAGAACTCAACCAAACATACCAACCAATCCTAAAACACCATACGAACTTAGTCGATCCCTCAAACCACATCAAATGACATCAAAAACATGTATTACATACGAATTCAAGCCTAATGAACTTTGAAATTACTAAATTCTACAAACGACGTCGAACCATATCAAATCACGTCCGAATGACCTCAAATTTTACACACAAGTCAAAAATGACACCACAAACCTACTCCAACTTCAGGAAACCTAATCCGAACCTGATATCAAAATTTCCACTGTTGGCCAAAATCGCCAAAATTCTAACTTTCGACAATTCAAGCCTAATTTTACCATGGACCTCCAAATCACATTCCGGATTCTCCCAAGTTGCTTCCTCGACCAGCTGACCCTACAATGAACTGTTACTGAAGCAATGTCCTTTGAACTTAGCTTTCTGAAATGCCTATCCAAAATAGCCATTGGCTCCTCGACATAAGATAGATCCTTGTCCAACTAGACTGAGCTGAAATCCAATACATGAGCCGGATCATCGTGATACCTATGGAGTATAGAAACGTGGAATGCGTGATGAGCTCCTACTAGGCTGGGAGGTAAGTCAATCTCATAAGAAATCTCCCCAACACGCCGCAACACCTCAAAAGGACCAATGTACCATGGGCTCAACTTGCCCTTCTTCCTGAACCTCATAACACTCTTCATAGGCGATACCTGAAGCAAGACCCTCTCTCCAACCATGAATGCTACATCGCAAACCTTCCGGTCCACATAACTTTTATGTATGGATTGGGCTATGCGAAGTCTATCCTGAATCACCGTCACCTTATCCAGGGCATCGTGAACCAAGTCTGTACCCACTAATCGGGCCTCGCCCGGCTCAAACCAACCCACTAGGGACTAACACCGCCTACCATACAGAGCCTCATACAGTGCCATCTAAATGCTGGACTAATAATTGTTGTTAAAGGCAAACTCCAAAAGTGGCAAGAACTGGTCCCATGACCTTTTGAACTCCATCCACGCACTGAGCATATCTTCTAGTATCTGAATCGTGCACTCGGACTGCCCATCCGTCTGAGGGTGAAATGTGTGCTCAGCTCTACTCTAGCTCCAAACTCCTGCTGAACGACTCTCCGGAACCGTGATGTAAACTGTGTGCCTCTATATGAAATGATAGAAACTGGGACACCATGAAGGCGAACAGTCTCTCGGATTTAAATCTCACCCAACCTCCCGGAAGAGTATCTAGTCATCACTGTAATGAAATGAGCTGACTTGGTTAGTCGATCCACAATCACCCAAATAGCCTCGAACTTCCTTGAAGTCTGTGGGATCCCAAATATGAAATCCATGGCGATCCGCTCCCACTTCTACTCTGGGATCTCTAACTTCTGAAGCAAGCCACCTGGTCTCTGATGCTCATACTTAACCTGCTGACAGTTGAGACACCAAGCCACAAACCCAACTATGTCCTTCTTCATCCTCATCCACCAATAGTGCTGTCTCAAGTCCTGGTACATCTTCGCGACACCCGGATGATGGAATACCGCGAGCTGTGGGCCTCATAAAGAATCAATTCCCAAAGCCCATCCACATTGGGCACACATATCCGTCCCTACATCCTCAACACGCCATCATCACCAATAGTCACATCTCTAGAATCACCTTGCTGAACCTTGTCCTGAAGAACGAGTAGATGGGGGTCATCATACTGACGCTCCTTGATACGTTCATAAAGATAAGACCGAGAGAGCACGCAAGCCAACACTCGACTCGGCTCAGAAATATCCAATCTCACAAACTGGCTAGCTAAGGCCTGAACATCCAATGCTAAGGGTCTCTCTGCTGCTGGAAGATATGCTAAACTCCCCAAACTCTCCGCCTGGCGGCTCAAAGTATTGTCCACCATATTAGCCTTCCCCAGCTGGTACAAAATGGTGATGTCATAATCCTTAAGTAGCTCCAACCACCTCCGTTGACGCAAGTTAAGATCCTTTTGCTTGAACATGTGTTGCAAAATCCGGTGATCGGTGTAGATCTCACAAGGAACACCATACAAATATTGGTGCCAGATCTTCAATGCGTGAACAATAGCTGCTAACTCAAGATCATCGACAAGATAGTTCTTCTCATGCACTTCAACTATCTAGACGAGTAGGCAATCACCGTACCGTCATGCATTAACATCGCGCCAAAACCAATCCGTGACGCATCACAATATACAATGTAAGACTCTGAACCTGTAGGCAATACCATTACTGGGGTTGTAGTCAAAGCTGTCTTGAGCTTCTGAAAGCTCTCCTCACACTCCTCTGTTCACCTGAATGGAGCACCCTTCTAGGTCAGCTTGGTCATAGGTGCTGCAATAGATAAGAATCCCTCTACAAAACGACGGTAATACCCCACCAAACCAAGGAAACTACGGATCTCCATAGCTGATGACGATCTAAGCCAACTCTACATTGCCTCCACCTTCTTCGGATCTACCTTGATCCCATCACTCGATACTACTTGACCTAAGAATGCCACTGAGTCTAGCCAAAACTCACACTTAGAAAATTTTGCATACAGCCTCTTCCCCCTCAAAGTCTGAAGCACAGTCCTCATGTGCTGCTCATGATATTCCCAATGTATTAGTAGAAAATAAATATTACACGTGGAATTATATGTGACTGACAGGGCATAATACGTGGATCACTAAGAAGACGACAACTGGACTGTCACATTAAAGGATGTACGAGTTGCATGAGGTACGAACAAATCACTCACGAGATGAAAGGATGCAGTTGCTCGAGTCTAAATTATTCAATAAAGAGACACATGCAAAATGAATCAAGACAGTAAAAAGGTAAGATCCACGAACCTTTAATTAATGAGGAAGAAGAATCAGAATCATTATAGAATCTTCATAAATAATTACGATTTTCAATTATAATGGTTCTTTAAAGTCATTAATGCTCATCATGATTCGTCCATAAAAGGAATAAAATGTTACATCTGTAAACTCCTATATAAGGGAAGAGAATTTCACTTGTAAGCACACGTTTTGAATCTTATTGGAATACAATTATTCTTTGGCTTTCAATCGATTACTTTTGCATTTCTTACATTTATTTCTTTCTTTATAATTGAGAGAGTACGAAATTTCTTGATTATCAATAACCCGAGTTCTTCTAAAAATAGGCTTTGACTGAGAATCTTATTTTTTTGGTTAAACAAATTGGTTCCGTTACTGGAAATTTGATAATCTTCTTACTTTCCAAATCTTTCTCTGTCACAACCAAGTCATGTCAACTGTCAATGATAACAACCAGTAGGTGGAAGGAACTCCAGTTCCATCACTTCAGGGAACACCACGCACTTCACGAGAAGGATCACCTGAAAGATCTGCTACTCACACAAATGAACAATATGGAGATGAGCAAATCGTTGAGCAAGATGCTGTAAAACAGGTGATTGCTGAACACATGAATAATGCTCTCCAAGCTTTTGTGAGGATATTGTCAACTGTACCACCAACTCCTCCCCCAAATAATACCACAATTGTGGAAATTTCACTCTCAGGGCTTGCTAATTCAGGAAGCGGGGGAACTCCTAATTAGTCACGTGATGGGAGACCAGGTACACCTAATAATTCTTATTTACAAATTTTATTACTAACTTTGCAGAAACAAGTGAAAGAACAAAACGACTGTATCGAGCAAATACCCAGCGTACCACCTGTCATTAAGGGAGTGGATATCGATAAATATTCGCAACAACCCTGGAAACCAAGCGCGATTCCATTGCCCATTCCCAAGAATCTCAAAAGGGGTGACATCTCAAAATATGATGGGACAACTGACCCACGTGACCATGTCACTGCGTTCACCACAGGAGTAAAAGGCAATGATTTAACCAAGCGGACAATTGAATCAGTGTTGGTCAAAAAGTTTGGAGAAACACTCACAAAAGGGGCGTTAACATGGTATTCTCTTTTACTTGAATATTCTATTGACTCTTTTGCTGAGCTTGCAGATGTATTTATAAAAGCACACTCAGGAGCTCAAAAAGTTAAAAAAATAATGGAAGATATCTTTAAAGTGAAGCAAAAAGATACGTATGTGATACTCCTCATACAAAAAAAAGAAGAAGAGTAATTAAGTAATTTACCCCTCCCAAAAAAAAAAGAAACAAATAAACAAAAAAGGGAATAAATTAATAAAAAAAAGAAAGAAACCTACTCTAATTACAAGAAGGGAAAAACCATTTGAACTAAAAGAAAAGGGAAAGGAAGGGAAACACAGACAGAGGCAAAACGGGTTTCAGCAGAAAAAAGAAAAATCCCTTAGAAGGAAAGGAGGAAAGCATCGAACGGGAAAAACAAAAGAAAGAGAGTCTCGGGTGTTTCTTTAGCGCCGAAGATCGTGTTTCATCTAATCTTTGGCATACAATTCCTTTGGTTTCAGCAATACACTACAAGTATTTACATGTATTTATTTCTCTTTTAAGACAACGGAATTTTATATACATAGTTATGATAGGGCTGAGTAGATATAATTTTGGAATTGGATTAAGAATTTGAAAGATAAAGCTAAGGAAATTCAAATAAATTCATGAGACTTTTCCGTGAATTAGCTGGTATATCATATGAATAGTTGTATTTAATAGGTTTTGAAGTATTCTCAACTACCAATAGCGTGAGTAAGTAAAAATTGACGAATTAAGAGTCAAACCTGAAATCCAAGGGTTGGGTATTTTAAATTAGCTATGAATTAGCTAAAATAAGGAAATTAACATGAGATCTATATTATGTAATTATAGATTGATTGGAGGAAGTTGTACGAATTTCTCGAGGTGAAGCATTTGGTATTTCGGCACGAGTACTGTGAGTAGTAATCTTACCGTAGTTTGTGTTTTCATAACTTGCATGATTTACACATGATTGTTAATACGAATATGTTACCGATTATTTTGAGTTGCATATGGGACAAGTCTTTTACTCGATATGATACCGAAATAGTTATTTGAGATGATTACCGTTGTTTTAAATATTTCTGTTGGCACTAGATCTGTTTTACCGTTACTTGAATTTACCTTTATCGAAATGAAATTATATGATTTTTTGAGAATCGAAGAAGTCCACAGTTATACCGATTACGTGATCTGTTCATTGAAACCTACCAAATGTGAATATTGATATTATACAGTGGTTATCGATCTTATTACTGAATTGTTAATTGTATTATACTACAAGAAAAGCATGATAAGACTGAAAATTATTTATTGTTTCTGAAAGGGCATTTTTATGTTATTTTCTGTTTGAGATACTAGCATATTTTTTGACTTGTCCCCAATAAAAACGGTTGTGGTTAAGTGTTATTACTTATTGATCCAGCGAATCATTCCCCGCTAATTTTTTTAACAGAGGCAACAGTTGATGCGGGCGAGGATTTCGTTAGTTAAAGCACACAGGTTGATGGTTCTTGGTAAGCCTCGCACTTGTTCGCGTGGGCGGAGATTTTATTTATTGTTATAGCCTTTTCATTGAACTCTTAGAGTCTCTTCATAGTCATTATTTTAGTGTCATGATTATTATTTTGTTATTATAGTCCTATGTTGAGTATCGTTCTTTTTTATCAAAGTTGGAGATAAACTGGTATTTCTGGTTGTTAGTGGGTTGATTAGTAATGATGGAGACTTGTTTTGATTAATTGATAAGGTTTCAATTTTTTGGTATGATATTAGGATATTTGGTTTTTGATTTGAGACAGGGAAATTTTTGGGATAGTCCAAAAACAGGAAAAACTCTATCCGATTTTCTGTAAAATACCGATGAAGCTTACTTGGGGGCACTTGTTCCTAAGTACCGTTCATGATCCTAAATTGGGTCATGAAAAAAGAATTGCTCAGAGAATTTGTAGATAGATTCCAGCGTGAAAGGATGATGCTACCAAGAGTACCTGATAACTGGACATCCATGGCATTCACAAGTAATCTAAACGAAAAAAGTTCAGAAGCCACGAGAAGACTCAAAGAAAGCTTACGAGAATTCTCTAGCACAACATGGAATGATGTATAACATGTATAGTACAAAACTGTGGATTGAAGAAGACATCAATGCTCAGTCAAAGGTTGATGAGAAAATAGGTTCGCGTTAGTCGGAATCTGAAAAAAGGTCCGGTAAGAATAGGTACGAGCCTTATATGGGACCTTCAGGGCGAGACGCACATTCTAGACCAGGAAATGTATGGTCTGACCACAGATTGACAAGTAGAGATTCAGGTTCATCATCATCTTGGTTCAGAAAAGATCGAGGTGTGCGTGATAGGGATACCAACGCAAATGCAAGGATTGGAGACTATAGTTTCAACATCAGCACTTCTGAATTGGTAGCTGTTTTAAGGAGTATGGGAGATAAGGTGCAATGGCCAAAGGAAATAAGATCAAACCCAAACAGAAGAAATCCAGATTTCTGGTGCGAGTTTCATAATGACCACGACCATAAAACATCATATTGCAGAATGTTACCAGGTGAGGTAGAACATTTGTTGAAGCAAGGATACTTGACAGACCTGTTCAGCAAGAAAGGTAAATAGTCTTATATAAAAAATAGACAAGAACCTCCAAAAACTCCATCTCCAAAGAGAACAGTGAACGTGATAAGCGGGGGAGAAGAATTCAATGGTGTAACGTACACATCTGCGAAAAGGACGTCAAAATTCACAGTAACTCATGGGAAGCGAATTCGTCAAACCGTGGAAGAAGATAACATAACATTTGATGATGAAGATGCGGATGGCTTGATGATTCCTCACAATGATGCACTGGTATATCTTTACTTATACATGATACTAATGTAAGACAAGTTTTTATTGATCCAGGTAGCTTCGTGAATATTATCTTACTGCAAGTGGTGAATGAAATACAAATTGATGACCAAATGATACCAAAAGCGCGGTCCTTATCTGGATTCGATAATTCAATCGGTATTACCAAGGGTGAGATAATGTTGACTACATTCGCGGAAGGAGTCATCAAAGAGACGATATTTCAAGTAATAGACACGGACATGGCCTATAATGTTATTCTTGGGAGGCCATGGGTTCATGACATGGATGTTGTGCCTTTTACATTGCATCAAGTTATTAAGTTCCCTTCAAAATGGGGAATTCAACAGATTTGAGGGGATCAACAAACTACTAGGAATATCAATTCAGTAGTGCAGCCATGCAACGAAAACATTGATACAAATGAGGATTTCGTGGAAGACGTGGTAAATCAATCTCATCTGAAAATTTATCCAAGAAAACTGATGTGGATTCAAGACCAGACGTAATTTAAGAACCAGAGGAGAATTAAGACATAAAAACAACAATTGAAGAGCTCGAATTTGTGCTATTCGAACAATGGCCAAATCGGCTAGTTTATATTGGAGCAAAGCTGAGCCCAAGAATGAGAGGTAAGTTGAATTTTTAAAAGCTAATGCAGATATTTTTACATGGTCGCACTCGGATATGACAGGTATACCTCCGGAGGTGATGACCCATAAATTAAATGAAGATCCATCATACGTACCTGTCAAGCAAAGAAGAGGAAGCATGGTTCATTCAAATATCAAGTGATTTATGATGAGGTATAGAAACTCTTAAAGATCGCTTCACTACGCGAGGTAAAATATCCTAATTGGTTAGCTAATATAGTGGTAGTTCCAAAAAAGAACGGTAAATGGCGAGTTTGCGTTGGTTATACTGATCTAAATAAAGCTTGTCCAAAAGATTCATTTCCTTTATAGATCAATTGATTTATTCTACCGCAGGTCATGAGATATTGAGTTTCTTAGATGCGTATTCAGGTTATAATCAAATAAAAATGGATCCTTTAGATGAAGAAAAAACTTCATTTATTACAAACAAGGGGACTTATTGTTACAAAGTCATGCCTTTTGGCTTGAAAAAAGTTGGAGCCACATATCAAAGGTTGGTGACCAAGATGTTTTAAGAACACCTGGGAAAGACCATTGAAGTATATATTGATGATATGTTGGTCAAATCTGCACGAGCGGAAGATCATTTTCAACATCTTTCAAATACCTTCAAGATTCTCTGCAACTATAACATGAAATTTAACCCAGAAAAGTGTGCCTTCGGCGTAGCTTCAGGTAAGTTCTTAGGTTTTCTTGTATCTAATAGAGGTATTGAAGTAAACCCTGCACAGATTAAAGCTATTGAAGAAATTCCTGATATACTCACCAGCAAAAAGAAGTACAAAGATTGACAGGTGGGATAGCAGCTCTGGGAAGATTTATTTCTAAGTCTTTGGAGAAAAGTTTCAAATTCTTTTCAGTATTAAAAAAGCAAAATCAGTTCGAGTAGACTGAAGAATGCTAACAAGCCCTCAAAAATTTGAAGGCATACTTATCAAATCCACCTTTGCTGGCTAAACCAAAAGATGGTGAAAGGCTGTTTGTCTACCTCGCAGTTTCAGAAATGGCTGTAAGTGCAGTTTTGATACGAGAAGACAAAGGTAAACAATCTCCAATTTATTATGTTAGTAAATCTTTGTTGGATGTTGAGACTAGATATCCTCATCTAGAAAAGCTTGCTTTAGCATTAGTTATGGCATCTAGAAAGTTAGAGAATGTACTTTCAAAGATGCCCTATTTCCCGTAATAACTGCATATCCTTTAAGGAACATTTTGCATAAACAAGAATTGCTAGGTAGATTAGCCAAGTGGGAAATATAACTCAGTGAATATGATATCATGTACCAATTTAGAACTACAATAAAATCATAGGTTTTAGCAGATTTTGTGGCAGATTTTAGCATAGAAATAGTTCCTGAAGTAGAAAAGATGTTACAAATATTCACCGGATCCAATCCAGGTACATGGACTCTATTTACTAATGGCTCCTCAAATATTAAAGGAGCAGGTTTGTGTATTGTTTTAATTCCACCACCGGGAGAAAATATAAGACAAACAATTAAATGTTACCCTATTACTAAAAATTAAGAAGAGTATGAAGTTGTAATTGCAGGTTTAGAACTGGCACGAGAACTCTCTATTGAGCAGATCGTGATTAAAAGTGATTCTCAGCTGGTAGTCAACCAGATGCAGGGGACTTACATAGCTAGAGAGACACGGATGCAACGATATTTGGAAAAGGCACGAGAATTGATAAGACAATTCCAATCATGGAAGATTGTGCAAATACCCAGGGAAGAAAATGCACAAGCAGATGCATTGGCTAACCTTGCATCGGTTGGGGAAATAACAAGTGCAGAAAATGCTATCGTAATACACTTATTTCATTCAGCACTAGACTAGGACAAAAATGAGGTAAGTTTTAATAATCTAACTTGGGATTGGAGAAACGAGATTGTTAATTTTTTGCAGTACAGAACCGTACCTGAAGGAAAAAAAAAGAGTCGTAGTCGCTTCGACGAAAGGCTGCTCGTTACTGTTTAATTCAAGGGAATCTATATCAAAAAATGTTCAGTGGACCTTTAGCAAGATGCCTTGGACCTGATCAAACAAAATATGTGATGAAAGAAGTATATGAGGGGCATTGTGGAAATCACACAGGAGGTAGATCTTTGGTAAAAACTCTAATTAGAGCAGGATACTACTGGCCTAAAATGGAGGAAGATGCAGAAAGTTTTGTAGCAAAGTGTGATAGATGCCAACGATATGGAAATAATATGCATCGTCCAGCAGAATTATTACATACAGTTATTTCGCCTTGTCCATTGATGAAGTGGGGGATGGATATAGTAGGTCCTTTGCCACAATCTAAAGGAAAGGTACGATATTTGTTTGTATTAACGAATTATTTTTCCAAATGGGTAGAGGCAGGAGCTTTCAGATAGGTGCGAGGAAAAGAGGTAATGGATTTTATTTGGCGAAATGTTATATGCCAGTTCGGAGTACCAAAAGAAATCGTATGCGCGAATGGCCCACAATTTATAGGCTTGAAAGTCAAAGAATTTTTTCAAAGTTGGCAATCAAATGAATAACCTTTTCACCCTATCATCCCGTGGATAATGGACAAGATGAGTCAACAAACATGATTATTATTAATAATTTGAAGAAAAGATTAGAAGAATCAAAAGGCAATTGGCCGTGAGATGTTGCCAGGAGTATTATGGGCTTATCGAACAACAACAAAAACAGGCACGGGAGAAATGCCATTTTCACTTGTTTATGGTTCAGAAGCCTTAATCCCAGTAGAAATAGGAGAGCCAAGTACGAGATTCACACAAGATACGGAAGAATCAAATGATGAAGAGTTAAGAACGATTTTGGATTTACTCGAGAAAAGAAGAGAAGCAACTTTAATAAGGATGGTAGCACAAAAGCAAATCATTGAACGATAATAGCTCAGGAAGGCTCATCTCAGATACTTCAAGATTGTGGACTTCATTCTCAAAAAGTTTTTTCAATCAACAAAAAAAACTGGAGCAGGAAAGTTAAACCCAAATTGGGAAGGTCCTTATAAAGTTTGAGATATCGCTGGGAAAGGTGCTTATGAGTTAGGAACCATGGATGGTAAGATGTTACCTTCGAATTGGAATGTTGTACATCTGAAGAAATATTATTTCTAAGCAAGGGAAATACCCTCGGTCAGGTATCACTTAACTACGATTTTGTTTTGTTCAGTTAAAATTATACTTACAATTTTAGATGATAGGCAAAAAGCTAGCCCACACCAAATAATGATGTTATACCTGAAAGATACACGTGATACAAAATTATTCCCGGTCTGGGGCTATAACCTTTATGATGGAAATAAAAAGGGTTAAGCAGTCATCATCTAAATATACCTCCGAGTCCCGTATGTATTTTCCTTTTCAAGAAATGGACCACATGGAAGGAATAATCAAGTGCTCGAGATTTCATACTTCAAAGCTCTAACACTTGGGGACTATGGAAGGAAAAGAAGACTAAAAGAGTCAGGATTCGAGTCAAGCTTGGATCAACCCAAAAAATCAAAAGTCAAGAGCAAATCAAGAGCCAAAGAACACAAGCCTGATTCAAATACCTTTGTATTAAGCTTTGATAAAGTGTAAACTCGCGGATGTAAATTACAAGATCCTACGAGTAGTTAGGTTAAGGGAAATGATTAGTCATGGGTTGCAAAATATACCCTAGAATTTTGTGAAATCTGTTATAAGAAAAACAATTATGAAAGAGTTGTAGATGTTGTACAAAAAGTTACTCGAATACATGTAAACTGTTATATAATTTGAAACTTTAAAATGCAAAACTTCCTCAAATTATTCCAGAAATTTCTGAGAAATATTTATTTTCCTACTTCTTTCATATACTTACACCAATATGAAGTTGAGACGTCTTCTTCATTAGTGTCGTTTATAAAAGGGCCCTTTTTTATAAAATTTTGTGTCTATTCAAAAATCACGAAATACTAAAGCATTTTTAAATGCAAATTAAAGAGTAGAACAAAAACTCAAACGAAATATTATATATTAAACCTGGCTAAAACTAAGTATAAACTTTGTTAAAACCAAGGTGTTTTGATAATAAACCCCAAAACGGACCAGGGGTAAAAACTTGCCAACTTTTCCAAAAAAAAAAACAACAAACTTTCTAATAAAAGTTCACAGAACACTATGGGGCAAAATCTAAAACAGTACTATCAGCAGCGGGAGAGGCAGAATCCAATATGGCATCATCAGCAGCGGGAGAAGATTCAGCTTGAGCAGAAGAGGCTTGAACACCAACTTCACCAGGAGTAAGTTCATCACCTTCGGGAACGCCGACCTCAGGTGAGGAAAAATTCTGACTTTGCTGAGTTTTTTCAATAGTTTCCTTAGCTTTTGCAATCTCAGCAGCCAAGTCAAAACCTTCCTGGCTAGCCTCCATCAGAGCCTCGAGGCGCGTGTTCAAAAAAGTCCAGCTTACATCAAGAGTTGATTTATCTTCAAAAGCCTCGTAATCCTTCTCCCATTGCTCAAGTTCAGCCTTCAATTCTTCTCTTTCAGTCAAAAAACATCATAAGAAGCCTTTAAAGGGGTGATTGATCTCTCCAAGAACTGGACCTTATTAGAAGAGGCACAGAGGTCTTCTTGACCTGGAGTGAGTGTTTGAACAAGCTCCCCGAATAACACCTCCTTCTGATTAAGCAGTTCTTTCGAACCCCTAATTTGTTTAGTAGCTTCAGAAAGTTGCTCTGCAAATGAAGACTCAAAGATGTCTTTGTCCTTGTCCACTTGACTGGAAGAGGCTTTTCAATTGCCAATTCTGCTTCCATCACTCTTACTTGTTGTTCCAAAGCGCATTTCTCCTCATCTAAAACTTCTTTTTCCAACTGAAGACCCTCGTACTGTTCCTTCCAGTTTTCCGCTTCCATAGGTAATCATTGACTAGCTGCTCAGTGTGGAAAATTCTCTTCATAAGCTCCGTTCCTATCAAGTTGATCTACAAAAGAAAGGAAATGAATGATTATCAAACAAAGATAGAAAGAATCATGAGGAAAATAAAGGAAAATTCTAAGGCTTATACCTTCAAAGATGAATGAACAATATCATTCATCCATGTTAAGGAACTGTGGCTTTCCAACTTCGACTTCTCAACTGGGCCAAGTAGAGGTTTTAGCCATATGTTGGCTTGACCAGACTTTTTCAAAAGATTACCATCCTCGGGGACTTCAATGGTAACTTTTTTCATCCTATAACTACTGGAAGAACCAACTTCAGCATGAGAAGTGGTAGCAATATGGACAGTTGAGGAAGTGAAGACAGCCACGGAAGGAGCATTAATATCAAGAACAGGAGAGGGAAACTGAGAACTAATAGGAGCTGACACTGGAAAAGAGGCAAGGGGTGCTTCTTCAAAAACAAGGCCAAAATCATCACTATCAAACCCACAGGAAAATAACTAATCGGTAGAGTCACGAGGTGAAATATTCATCTCTTCATCAGAGCTCACTAAAGTGGCAGTTTCTGGCTCATTCATGGGAACTGAACTTGAAGGAGGGGTGGCTTCATCATCCGAAATAACACACCTCCTAGCCCGAGGCTTGCGTACTAAGGAACCATCTTCTCGTTCCTCTTCACCCTCAGAGCCATGAACTCCCCCTGCGTTTCTCTTTGAAAAATCATCTCTCGAGCAAGAGACAAAGAAGCCTTGATGAATCAATAGACGCAACACTGACACCTCGAATGGGAAACCCTAGCAGAGGAAAAAATTAGTAATCTCCAAGTAAATACGAAAAAAGTAAGAAAATTAAAGAGAAGGATACCATGAGTTTTGACTTTCCAACCAAACCTATGAGAAAGGTATTTCCAAGACCTTTCTTCTATGGGAGCAACCAGCAACAATTTCTCTACCCAAGCACAGAAGTCTAGCATTTCTTCTAAAACTTCCATGGTTGCTAAAAAGAGAAAAAATAACCACGAGATCGTATGTTTCTTCTTCCCTCATAAAAAAGGAGAAAGACAAAAAACCTTACGTGCAAAATTCCATTTTTCTGGAAAAGGCATGTTCTCCTCACCCACCAAACCACTTGTGGGAGCAGCAACGAAACGGGCATACCAGCAACTATCCTTATCATCCTCAGGGATAACCAAAACCCTTTTGCTCCTGGCCACGAGAGTAAAAACCCCTGAACGAAACAACTTAGGGTAATAAAGATGAAGCAAGTGTTGAAAGGTGAAGGGTAAGGAGGACAAATTAGATAGGTATCGTAAACATACAATCACTCTCCATACAATCTAATAAAACATTAAAGAAATGACAAAATGCTTGGGTCAATAGGTGGTCTGAAACCTAATGTAAAAGGATATGTGTAAACGAAAGAGTAACCAGCTTGGTACGAAGTTATCCTTTCATTTGGACCAGGAACTAAAATTGGAAAATCAGTTTTCCAGTGGCATTCTCTTCAAACAAGAGAAATTAATCCATTAGTAATCTAGGAAGGATAGACATCGGCACGATCATAGGAAGTCATAGAAGTAACTTGATTTCTAATTGATTCACGATCAGTGGAGAAAGAAAATTCTGCAGGAATAATTTCATCAACTGTTGGTTCTCGAATGGGTTCACCTGATTCTATTTATGGAAGAAGATCTATGGTTTAAAGAAGCCCTAGTCCTAGAGGAAGAAGGGGTAACAACATTAGGCTGAGAAGCAGAACCACGAACAGATAAAGATCCTAAGCTACGCAATCTACCGCCTCTTCTACTCCTAACAGGAGCAGTTGAAGGGGGAAGTTTATCAACAATACTACTCTACGAGGATCGGGATTTGATTAAGACATGGTTTTACAAGAAAATAATATGTACTGAAGAATAAGAGCGGTTAAAGAAAAAGAACACTGTAGATTGAAGGTTTTCGTGAAAATAAAGACACATGCGGTATTTATAAGAAGAATCAACCGTCTTGAAAAGTGAGTCATGATGGAAACGTCATAATGAAATAGTCACTTTGTGACTTACGCACCGCAAGAAAGCCCTGAAAACCGCTGAAGAGTCGTAGACCCAATCGACAAAGGCCACGTGGCACATGCATTAAATGAAAGTTACATACGACGCGTTGGTTCTGAAGAAGACACAATGATACATGAGAAATGGCGGCAAAAAATTCCTACCATAAATACATACCACTTCCAAAATATTCAATTGCAGAATATTCGACAAGTGGGGGGACTATTTGTATTAGTAGAAAATAAATATTTCACGTAGAATTATATGTGGCTAACAAGGCATGATACGTGGATCACTAAGAAGACGAAAACTGGAGTGTCACATTAAAGGATGTAAGAGTTGCAAGAGGTACGAACAAATCACTCACGAGATGAAAGGATGTAGTTACTCGAGTCTAAATTATTCAATAAAGAGACACATGCAGAATGAATCAAGACAGTAAACATGTAAGATTCACGAACCTCTAATTAATGAGGAAGAAGAATCAGAATCATTACAAAATCTTCATAAATAGTTACAATTGCCAATTATAATGGTTCGTTAAAGTCATTAATGCTCATAATGATTCGGCCATAAAAGGAATAAAATGTTACATCTGTAAACTCCTATATAAGGGAAGAGAATTTCACTTGTAAGGACACGTTTTGAATCTTATTGGAATACAATTATTCTTTTGCTTTCAATCGATTACTTTTGCATTTCTTACATTTATTTCTTTCCTTATAATTGAGAGAGTACGGAATTTCTTGATTATCAGTAACCCGAGTTCTTCTAAAAATAGGCTTTGACTAAGAATCTTATTTTTTTTGTTTAAACACCCGAGTCTGGGAATACACTAGGATGTCGTCAATAAACACAATGGCGAAAAAGTCTAGATAAGGACAGAACACACTTTGCACCAAATGCATAAAGGCTGTTGGGGCATTGGTCAGCCCGAATGACATGACAAGAAAATCATAGTGACCGTTAAGCAGTCTTCGGGATATCTGGCTCCTAAATCTTCAACTGATGATAGCCTGAACACAAGTCAATCTTGGAAAACACCCTAGCACCCTGTAACTGATCAAATAAGTCATCCATGCGAGGCAATGTATACATGTTTTTCACTGTAACCTTGTTCAGCTGGCGATATATATACGCATAGAACCATCATTTTTCTTCACAAACAAGACCAGAGCACCCCAAGGTGACACACTGGGCCGAATAAAGCCCTTATCAGGCAAATCCCTCCACTGATCCTTCAAATCCTTAAACTTAGGAGGAGCCATAGGGTAAGGAAGAATAGAGATGGGCTGAGTGCCCGACAACAAATAAATGCCAAAATCAATATCTCTATCGGGAGGCATGCCCGGAAGATCAACTGGAAATACATCTGGGAAATCCCTCAATACCAGAACTAACTCAACTGTAGGGGTATCAATACTGACATCTCTCACATAGGCGAAATACGCATCACACCTCTTCTCAGCCATTTGCTGAGCCTTAAGAAAACCCTGCGGGGAGTATACTCTAAGGTACCTCTCCACTCTAATCGCGGTAAGCCTGGCATAGCCAGCATCATGATCTTAGCGTGACAATCAAGAATAGAATAATGGGGCAACAACCAGTCCATGCCCAATATAACATTAAAATCTACCATATTGGGTAATAATAAATCGCCTCTTGTCTCAAAACCACTAAGAGCAATCAAACACGACCGATATACGCGGTCCACAACAAGAGAATCTCCCAAAGAAGTATATACATGAACAGGGGAACTTAAATAATACTGAGATACCCCCAAGTGTGGAGCAAAATAAGAGGACACATATGAATACGTGGAGCCTGGGTAAAATAATATCGACGCATCTCTATGACAAGCTGGGACAGTACCTGTGATGACAGAGTCGGAAGAAACTGCCTCTGAACGATCTGGAAGAGCATAATACCTGGCATGGCCTCCCCCTCTAGGGCAACCTCGACCTCCCCGACCTCCACCTCGATCTGGTTGTGCAGGTGGGGCGGTAGCTGATGCTGGAAGCTTGGTTGGAGGACATAGTGGAGCACGTGGTGGATGAGAAGTCTGTGGAGGTGTACCCCTCCTAAGTCTGGGGAAATCCCTCATTAAATGGCCAGTGTATCCACACTCAAAACAACCACTCGAAGGATGTGGCTGCTATGACTAACTCGGGCCAGGCCTGCTGGACTGGCCACTAATAGCACCCCGAACATGAGGCCTACTAGATACTGGCGGTGCATAATAAGGCTCTTGGGGCCTGGAAGGAGCTGGAACATCACTGGCGGCTTGAAGAAATGAATGAACAGGGAGACCCACATAACCTCTACCATGGCGAGCTGCTGGGGCACGAGCTCCAGAATAATAACCAGTCTCTCGAGACCTCTTGTCCTCTCTCTCCTCTCTGTCCCGGGAAAGAATGCCCTCCACTCTCCTGGCAATACTCACGATCTGCTGATAAGAGATATCCATCTCCAACTCCCTAGCCATACGGCTTCTGATATTGGGGTGGAAACCCTCAATGAAAAGACGAACCCTCTCCCAAACTGTGGCAACCAAGGCCGGTGCATGTCGGGCCAACTCACTGCGATGGACGACATACTCTGGCACAGTCATAGAACCTTGGTGCAGTTGCTCAAACTATACACCATGCATCCCTGAGGCTCTGAGGAATATACTCGCGCAAAAACATATCTGAGAACTGAGTCCAAGTGAGTGAGGCTGCCTCTTCCGGACTACTCAGCTCATAAGCACGCCATCACTGATAGGCTGCTCGTCTAAGCTGGAATGTGGTGAAAGAAACCCCACTCGTCTCCGCTATGCCCATAGTACAGAGGATACAATGACACTCCTCCAGAAAACCCTGAGCATCATCTGAAGCTACTCCGGTGAAAGTAGGTAAGTGGTACTTCTTGTACCTCTCAAATCTGAGCTGCTCCACCTGAAGCAACTGCCCAAGTCTCGTGCTGAACCGGATCCACTGGTGGCATAGGAATAAACTCTGGGGCCTGATCAACATGGACCCTCTGCTCAGGAGTACGGAATGCAGGAGTCTGTGCCTCACCTCGGCCTAAGATGTGGCGGGAGCTAGTGGGATCAATCCAGCCTGAGCTAAGGTGATGAACATGCTCATGAATTAGGCTAGAGTCTCCTGGAGGGCTGGTGCAGCAATAGGAAACTCCGGTGTTTGTCCTCCAGCTGGAGCTGCTGGGGGATCCTCTGTCGGAGCTGGTGCAGGTGCTCTGGTTGCACCGCGTGGTTGTCCTCTACCCTAGCCCCGACCTCTGACGGCCCTGGTAGGGGGCTCGGGTGCCTGATCGTCAGATCTCTCGGTACAGGTCCTCACCATCTGTGAGAAAGAATAGATAGAGAATTTTAGAATATGATGGCAATAACTCGCACGACAAGGAAATCAAAGAAGTATGATTGTTTCTAATAAATCGGCTTGTGACTCATGATACCTATGAACCTAGAGCTCTGATACCAACTTGTCACGACCCATTTCCCCTTCCGTGATTTGTCGTGATGACACCATTCTCTACGACTAGGTAAGCCTAACACTTGCAAATAAAGCTAAAACATGAACTACTAATAGTAACGAAAATCTCATAAACAACTGAAAGCCACTCGACATATATATATTTATCACTTCTGGATTGAACAAGACAGTTCCCAAAACCCGGAACACCGCAAGTCACAAGCTTCTAAGAAGTCTTAGTTGTTATATACATCATTTCTACAGAAAGAAGGAAAAAAGAACATAAAGGGATAGAGGGGGACTACGAGGATCTGCGGGCGCGGACAGATGTACCTTGAAATCTCCAATAAGCAGCAACGATTGCACTAGCGATGAGGCTGGTAAGATGAACCTGTATCTGCACACGAAAAAAACATGTGCAGGAAAGGGCGTGAGTACACCACAATGGTACTCAGTAAGTGCCAAGCCTAACCTCGATCGAGTAGTGATGATGTCAGGTCAGGGACCTACCAAAATATATACAATAAGGCAAGGCAAAATGAAACATCGTGGTAAATAAAGCCTAAAATTTAACAAGGAAGAAACCAAAAATACAACAACTCAGTACACAGAAAAACAACAGAGGATCTCCCGAGATACCGTCTCGTAGTCCCAAACATAAATGTGCAGAGGGATCTCCCGGAATACCATTCCGTAGTCCCAAAGTAAATATGCAAGACAGTGGGATCTCTCGGAATACCGTTCCGTAGTCCCAAGGTAAATATGCAGTACAGGGGGATCTCCCGGAATACTGTTCCATAGTCCCAAAGTAAATATGCAGTACAAGGGGATCTCTCCGAGTACCGTTCCATAGTCCCAAAGTAAAAATGCAGTGCAGGGGGATCTCCCGGAATACCGTTCTGTAGTCCCAAAGTAAATATGCAGCAAAACAATAGAATTTAATAGTTACGACACGAAATCTTACAATTTAACCTAAGTACAAGTTAAGAAAAAACAGGTAAAATCATTAAACATGCTGCATGTTGTTCAGGTAAACGGTTAAGGCAAGTAGGAATGCTTTCTGAGTCTAACAGGATACTACACATGCTAATAAGTTCAAATAAGAGGAAAGACAGGTTATTATTTAGTGAAAAATTGGGTTTTACAACAATTAAATCGTGTACGTACTCTTCACCTCACATACACGTCGCTCATATATCAACAACAATACCAATCCTAAGGGGAGTTCTCTCACACAAGGTTAGGCAAGCCACTTACCTCGAACCAAGCTCAAATCAATCCAAAATAATGCTCTTTCTACGGATATCCGACTTCGAACGGCCCAAATCTAGCCAAAACCAATTACATAATACAAATATAACTACAAGAAACTAATCTAATGAACAGAATCAAAGTTAAAGCACGAAATTGGAAAATCGCTCAAAAAGCCTCCCCGGGCCCACGTCTCGAAATCGGATAAAAATCATAAATTATGAACATCGATTCACTCACGAGTCTAATCCTACCAAATTTTCTCAAATTCGATACCAAAATCCCGATCAAAATCCCAAAATTCGGCCTAAGGACTTTTCCCAAATTTCCCCCAATCTTCCACTCCAAATCACTAATTTAATGATGAAATTAAAAACATAATCATGGGAATTAACCAAAACTAGGTAAGAATCACTTACCTCAAATACCCACGAGAAGATCCCTCCAAAGATCGCCTAATTCTGAGCTCTCAAGTCCAAATGGTGAAAAATGACATAAACCCTCGATTTTGAATCTGTAATACTTCCTAGTGATTTCTTAATCGCGAAGCGGAAATAGCCTCGCGATCGCGCAGAACAACTTTGCTTCCTCCGAATTTAACTCTACGCGATCGTGATTGTCCTCATGTGACCGCGAAGAGTAACACTTAAACTCCACCGCTGCCTCACTTCTTCTTCGCGAACGCGGCCTAGCCCAGGCTTTCACGATGCATATCCTGATAACCTTACGCGATCACATTTTCATCTTCGCGAACGCGAAGAGAAACTTTAGTTGACCTCTCAGATGACCTACACGATCGCAAGACCTCCTCGCGAACGCGATGAAGAAAAATGTCTGCAACAAACACCAGAAAATCTGCAAACTCCCACGTCCAAAAAATTATCCGTTAAGCATCCTAAACTCACCCGAGGCCCCTGGGACCTCAACCAAACATACCAATCAATTCTAAAATATCATACGAACTTATTCGAGTCCTCAAACCACATCAAACAACATCAAAAACACGTATTACATACGAATTCAAGCCTAATGAACTTTGAAATTTCTAAATTCTACAAACGACGTCGAACCATATCAAATCAGGTACGAATGACCTCAAATCTTAGACACAAGTCAAAAATGACACCATGAACCTACTCCAACTTCTGTAAACCTAATCCGAACCCGATATCAAAATTTCTACTATCGGCCAAAATCGCCAAAAATCCAACTTTTGTCAATTCAAGTCTAATTCTACCACGGACCTCTAAATCACATTCTGAACGCACTTCTAAATCCAAAATCACCTAACGGAGATAACGAAACCATCATAATTCAAATCCGAGGTCGGTTACACACAAGTCGACATCCAGTCGACTTTTCCAACTTAAGCTTCCAATTAAGAGACTAAGTGTCTCAATTCACTCCGAAAATCAAAATGAACCCTCCCGGCAAGTCTCAACTGCATAAATGGATACAGAAAAAGCAGTTAATAGGGGATCGGGCCTATAACTCTCAAGACGACCGGTTGGGTCGTCACATCCCCTTCTAATTAAACTTAGACCTTGATGTCCCCTTGGCATTCTGCATGATTTAATAGTGTAGAAAGAACTTCGGCACATATTAAGAACAAATATGGTGACAAAGGATCACCTTGTCTTAATCCTCTAGTAGGTATCATTTCACCAGCTATTTGCCCATTTATATTAAACATGTATGTAGGTGTAGTAAATATAAAGTATAATCCAAGTGACGAATATCTCTTGAAAACCCATTTTCAGAAGCAATTGTTGGATATAAATCCATTCAATACGATCATAAGCTTTAGCCATATTCAACTTCAAAGCCATGCATTTTGATTACCTCTTCTTTTATTCTTTAGAAGATGTATAAACTCATGAGATAAAACAACATTGTCTAGAATTTGTCTTTTTCCAATAAAAGCAGATTGATTAGGAGAAATTATCTTAGGTAAATATGTTTTCAATCTAGCAACAATACGCTTTGAAATAATTTATAGACAGTTGAACATAAACTTATAGTTATATATTGACTAATACCGCTTTAGTTTTTCATGTTAGGGATTAGCGTTATAAGAGTTTGATTTCATGAAGGGAGAAGGTAACCTGACTGGAAAAAACTTTTAATTGCTGCCCAAAAGTCAACAGAAAAAATATTCCAATATTTTTTATCTTCTGTGGTTTTTATACACATGAAAAAAGGAAAAAATGTAATTAATTAGGTTGAACACATGTTTCATACCCCACGTAGTTGAAGGAAACAAAAGAATTTTTTTAGGAAAAGAAACAAATAAAGATAAGTAATAAGGATTGGATTAAGATAGAGACTACTTGTGAAGATATCTGGAAGATGATGAATTCCTTTGAAGATATAAATATTGCATATATTCCTAGATCTTGGAATGTCTTAGCACATAATTTAGCCATGTTTTCTCTCTCGCTATTACATAAAATTAATTGGGTTTCTACTTTTCGGATTGTAAATGATCCTATTGCATCTTTTGACTCTATGAGAGTTACTATTATCTAATATAGTAACGTGTTGAAAAAAAAAAAGGATTTGTCGTGAAACTCACTTATTCTTAGAGAAATGATGTGTGCTAGCCGTTCTTGCTGAAATCATTACTCTTAATTCTCCCGTGCTCTAGCAATTGCGCTCCTTGCGATTCCCGTAGTAGCGGCGGGCGAAATGGGAGCTGCCTAAACCGTGAAAACGGGTCACTTAGTCGTATACTATGCAAAGGGAAAGGCGTCGGTACGGAGTCACGTCAGTTGTGGATATAGACTAGGCTATAAGGAACGGAGTCCAATCATAATATTGAAGGAGGGGACGTTTTCTCGAAGTGCCCGATCCCCAAAACATTGAAAAAGATAAGGGGGAACTTCAGCCGCTAAGCAACATTTTCTGATGATGGTGAAGAGTATTCTCCCACAATTTCTGTTGGCAGGTCAGCTTCCAGTCTAATTGTCGGAAACTTTTAAGAAATAAGAAAAGTAGGGGAGATTTTAGGTCGGCTTCAGGTCAGCGCCCCGAAGTACACAAAATACCGGCTGGTACAAAGCAGGTCAGGAAGCTTATTGTTTTTGGGAGATTTTTGAAACGGTGCATTATCTGTTTCTTTATCTATCAAAGAGATGCAGTTAAAGCTTTAATTGTTTGGATGAATTGTTTGAAACGGTACTTTAGCTATAATTAAACCTTAATTTTTTAAATTTAAATGAGAAGAAAAATCCAAAAAATCGAGAAATTACATAAATACATTTCCTAGTTGATGAAAAGTTCATAGTCAACACCCTCTGACCCTCTTTCGCGTGTTATATGCCTTTTGAATAAAAAGTTACATGCATATTTCAAAATTTGCAAACTTAACTTTTAAATGAAGTTGGAACTGTAGGATTGGATAATTCAATTCTTCTTGTTAACAAGTGATCAAGTATCATTGTTAGTTTTTCTTTGTAAAACAACCACACAAAAAAAGGGGTCATGTTTGCAAAAAGGTTTACTTGACGGAAAAAAGAATCAGGCTTGTGTCAAGTGGGACATTCTTTGGAGTTCAATATTCTGGAATCTTAGTTATATCAGCTCGCCAATTATTATTAGTTGGGAAAATAGCAATCTTAATCCCTAGGTTATTGTATTATTTCAGTTTTGGTCCTCGTATTATACAGCTAAGCATATTTCACCTTCAATTAGTTTGTCTTATCACGATTTCGATGCCATGCTATTGTGGTGCCATGCATGGGAACCACACTGAATGGGGTTTCTATCTCATTGCTAGCGTATGGACGACTAAGTGCATCCAAGCACGGCATATGAAATTTTACCAAATATGTAGAAAATACGTATGAGTGGAAGAAAAAAGAGAATTTTCTACTTGACTTGAAGTGTAAAAATATGTAGACAGAATAACATTGATGGACAATAGCACATCAGAAAAGAAAGCATGTGAAGCTACTAACTCCATGAGTGTTCGTATGTCTAATAACTAACCATACTTTGGACGATCACATATTGTTTATATTTGTTGGACCCAAGTATAAATCTTGGTCCAACCAATTAGATTTAAATAAAGAAGACTTAATTTGAGCTAATAATAATCTCCAAAAGATAAGGTTATCTGTTTTATGAAAGATAATGTGTATATTTTACCAAATGGTAGAGATTGTCAGCAATAACAACAATATTCAATGGTCCAAAGAGATGGAAGATAACATTAAATAGTATTAAATAGCAATGAATGACATTTAAGTAAATAAAGACGTGTGAGTCACCCGAAAAGGGATGAAATCTGAGGATGTTCTTTCTGACAATGAAGAATGATTGATGAGCCTTAGAACGCTCAGGTTGTTCTTGGAACAAGTGGAAAAGCTAGACAAGAATCTAGTAAAAAAGTTATTTTCGTATGCTTGTAATATGGTCGGATTCTCTCTATAAAGCCAATGTGTTTTCTTACAAGTGAATATCTCATCTCCCCTATCATCATGTCTCTTTCTATTTGTATGGGACCATACTCCTAGAAACCCTAATAGTACAGATGCAGATAATATCCACTAGAATATTCTCTTTAGTGTCACATCTTAATACTAGCCGTTATAATTCTGTCTAGGGTGCTCGACCTCGACCTTGATCCTTCTCGACCTTGATCCTTGTTGACTCTTCGACCGCGACCTTCATCGTTTCTGGAACCACTTCGATCTTTGGCAGGTCTTCATTGGAATCGTATTAATGACATACGACAGTATGTGAATGCCTCCTTAGTGTTAACATGGTTTGATCATATTAAAAATAATTTTTGACCCATACAATATCAAATCAGATCCTCCCTTGAGCGGTAGAAGTGATGAATTGAAGAAAATCAATGTTCTACTTCAACAACTTATAAAATCTTTATCAAAACTTAACTAAATATGATAATATTTGTAGATAATAATATTCAAGGTGACCAAAATTTTAAGTCCACGTCAACAACTTATATAATCTACATGTGCATGTGAGAGCTCCACCTATCAATATAATTCCATGTATAAATATTTTAGGTTGAAGCATCACTAGTTTTTGAACAATAGAAAAAAATTGTTTCTCTCTAGAAGTACCTTTTTGAAAGTATCGTAGAGAAAAAGAATACACTTAGAAGTACTTTTCTAAAACTTGGTCATATATTAATTGTTGCTCAAAAATACTTTTCAAATTAATTAGCCAAATAGAAACGGTTTCTCACAAAAGTACTTTGAAAATAGCTCTTGAAAAAAGCACTTTTCAAATAAGATGGTTTTAAAAGTGTGGCCAAAATTTAAAACAGGCAATATGTCTATACCGGTAAAAATTGCATAGGGTAGCCACTATTTAAAGTGGTATTTACTTTTTATCCAACATTTTTAATGCTGAGCAAAAGTAACCACTAGTCTATTAAAATTAATATGAAAAGACTGTGTTACCATTTCTTCTATCTCTTTTCCTTCCCAAAAGAGTAGTTCATATTCATGCGGCTCAAAATGGCCTTGCAACTGAAGAGCTTCCGTCGTTACGTTCTGAAAAGCAAAAAAAAATATCATGAGGCAAAATAAACTAATTAAGAGACCCAACTTCAATAAGCATTACCTTAACCAAAACCAAAAGCGAAATTCTGAAGGTTCACATCATATTAAAATCTGTTTTGTGATTAAGAACACCTTCACCCAAATTCCAGTATCTACATAGGTTAGATCCAACAATTATTCATCATCACTTGTATCAGAATCGTGCAACCACACTTGGTCCTGAAATTAGAGTTGGAAGTTCAAATTAAGGATAGATAGTCCTTAAGTTAGAGTTACAAGCACAGAAATTAAGGACATATAGTCCTGAACTTAGAGTTCCAAGTTAAAAAATAAGGACATGTAGTCCTAAACTTAGAATTACAAGTTCAAAAGTTAAGAACATGTAGTCCTAAACTTGAGTTACAAGCTCAAAAACTAAGGATAGATAATCCTTAACTTAGACTTACAAGATCATAAATTAAGGACAGCTAGTCCTGAACTTACAGTAACAAGCTCATAAGTTAAGGATACTGTCCTAAACTTAGAGTTGGAAGTTCAAAAATTAAGGACTTGGTCCTTAACTTAGAGTTACAAGCACAGAAATTAAGGGCAGGTAGTCTTGAACTTCGAATTCCAAGTTCAAAAGTTAAGGACACGTAGTCCTGAACTTAGAGTTACAAGTTCAAAAGTTAAGGACACTTGATCCTGAACTTTTATAAGCAGAAGGATATTTTCGTCCAGACGGGTAAATTTTTTTAAAGCACTAGCTAAAGACTAAAACATTTTAAACAGTGTCTTAAAAATAAATACATATTTTATTAGTGACTAATTGTTTCTCCTCTGTACCGCATCACCAAAATTTGGCCTTCGGTACTTATTTTTGGACACGCCCAAAGAGTCCCGTTTCCACCAAATCCTTAACTTTCAAAACCATATGATTTCGTCAAATCCCAAACAAACGCCAAAATATAAAATGTTCATTCATACAAGTGACAAAAAATACAAAAATAAAATCACATGTCAGAATCTAAACACTACTAGAAAAATGCTAAATTCCGACCGAAATCTCTCGACGGAAAAAAGTAGCAGGAAGATTTCGACCGTTTTTGTCAGAAACATAAAAGAAATTATTTAATTTTTCTTAAAATTTTTCAACCATGTTCCAACCATACTCATCGCAAAATTTGGCGCAAAAATCTAGGAAATAACTCCCGGCCAAAACGGTCAAAAATGAAAAAGTCAAAAAATCAATGTTGACTAGGGTTTCGATTGATTTCGTCGGAATGTTTAATATTTAAATATTGCGATCGATTCGATCGCAAACTAAAAAGATATATACTTATTAATTAAATATTGCGACCGATTTGGCCGCAAACTTCACATAAAATGAGGCTCATCCTTCCACACAATTTTTCGACTAATTCGGTCAAAATTCTTTTTAAAAAACCCCAACCCGACCCATTTTTCCCTCTCTCTTCTTTTTCCTTCTCTTCTCTCCTCTCGTTTTTTTTTGTCCTCTCCCCTCTGCACCTTCTCCCAAATCTTCATATTACAAGAACTCACAACAATCAAATAAATTTCATATTAATTTTAAGTTATCACATACATTAGTAGAAAAATAAAAGTCTAGCCAAAAGGGTGTTTACACAATTAATGTAATTTCACTAACAGCAAATCGATACTAAAAAATGAGCAGCATAACCTTAAATAATAATAACCTGGAACAAAATGAAAGATTGGTAGTCTCTTTAAACTTTTGTTTTAAATTCTGATTGTGTTTATTATGAAATATAGCTAACACTGCCATTAATTTTAAAGCTTATCAGTATAGAGAAGTTTAACACTTATTGGTTGTGTAGATGGAATTTGAGCATCGTAGATGAAATAGGAACCATCAGAATCGTACGTGGTTTCGGAATGAATTTATAGAAAGGATTGCTACCTGTCACGACCCCAAACTCCCTTCATAAGATCTCGTGATGACACCTAGTCTCTAAGACTAGGTAAGCCGATTACTATAACAATAACCAATTATTAACAATGCTAATTCGAAACTGAGTTTAATATGAATACCGATACAAGAGCGAAATGAGCCTACGCAGCAATAATCATAACAACATCCCAAGATTGGTAATACAGAGTCGTGAACTCTAGTTAAGTACATGGAAAGGTCTCAAAGATCAAAATACAATATTGTTCAAGTGACAATCTGACAGTACAATATAAGGAAAGGACTCCAAGGAACTGAGTCGACCAATGTAGCTCTACTTTGAATCCTTACGATCAACAAACTAACTCCACCCGAGTCTGATATCTCCAATACCTAGTTTTACACAAAAATATGTAGAAGTGTAGTATGAGTACACCACAATTGATACCAAGTAAATATCAAGACTAACCTCGGTGGAGTAGTGACGAGGTACAAGTTAAGACACTCACTAGACAAAATAACCTGTGCAATATAGAAGTATAAAACTAATAATGGAAAGCAATAATCAGTAAATGGCTATAATAATCAACATATCATATAAACAGCAAGGCAATAAGAACACCATAAAAGTACCGTTGAATCCAAATAAGGAACACAATGACAATTAGTAAAACAAGTTGTTCTAATACAAAGTTCACAACGAAATCACTCTGTAATACTTCATCTCTCAGTCACAAGTTATGTGTCTCAACCCATCATCATATACTCACAGCACCTCATGCCCACATCTGAATCACAACCGCACGGATAACTCACGTGCCAATATATCAAACTGCCCTGATCACAGACTCACATTCACAATTCGCCCGATATGGGCACAGGATCACAATCCCCTCGGCATGGTCACAGGCTCAATAGCAACATGAAAACGGATAATACAAGAACACATGGGCATGATCAATAAAGGTCAAGTTTCATACTCCTAAGCTGGTATAAGTGCCATGCTATGTTGTATGCTTGTGCGAGTATACTACTGCAGTCCAAGTCAACAACTAATATCAAATACATCGAGTAGCTCATTCAAGCAACTAAACAAGTCACGCAAGGTGTATTACATTCACAAGGAAAAGCACACCTTCACACGAAAATCACCAACACAATGTCCCCAACCCATCACACATTACCCCTGACATTGCCACCCTTATCTCTCTGATAGCCACCCGTATCACTCCGCTCTAACATTATCATTAGCCACCCTTATTCTCCGATAGCCACCCGTATCAATCCGCACTGACATTATCATTAGCAACCCTTATCTCTACGATAGCCACTTGTATCATTCTGTATAATAGCAATCCTTATCGCACCGTCCGGACAATAATACAATAGCCACCTGTATCACTCCGTACATTCAATAATAGTGAGATGCCACCTTATGTCCCCAACAACCGTGAAATGCCACCCTTATACTCCGCATAATAACAACCAAATCACACAATAATTCATATGTGCTATCATCACAACACAACATATCAATTTGTATCACAAGTGCCCATAGGCCACAACCTTTCCAATGATCCAATGATATCAATATTTCTACAACAAATAGCCCACGACTCAACACAACGTATATAGAATCTCAATAACAACAAAATAAATAAAAAAGTAACTCGACAAGGAACAACAACCCCTTTAAACACAACTTCAATTAAAATAGATTAATGACTTTCAATAACCTCAGTTCCAATTAATTATTTAAGGATAAACTCAATAGTTAAAGTATTTCAATGAAATGGAAAACTTCGAATTCTAGTGTATGTATAGGCTAATAATGAAAGAGATGGAACGAACTAGGCACTACGTCTAAATGCATGTGAATAAGCCGGAAACAAAAGGATATCAGGTAACAACAATTTCAACTAAGAGTAACTACACAATAAGAGAAATCACATAATGATAAAAGTGATAATAACTTCAAATAAAGCATATAAGAACAAACTCGACAAGTAAGTAATATGACATGTAACGAAAACTTCAAATAAAGCATGTGATAGTAGACATGACGAATAAAAGATATAACATGTGCTAATAATTCCAAATAAGTACATTAAAGAAGCCTATGAGCCTAATCCGGGCAATTTTCCACATATAAGCCCGAGTACGTACTCGTCACCTCGCGTACACGACTTTCACATAACACAATTAGCACAAACAACTTGAATCCTAAAGGGTAGTTCTCCTCCCTCCCCGCAAAGTTAGGCATGATACTTACTTCAAAAGCCCTCAATCAATACTCCAAAATAGCTTTTCCAATACAATTCACCTCCGATCGGCCCAAATCTTTATTGATGCATATTTTCCCCCATGTAGAATGAAATAAGATCTCAAAAACAGCAATCAAAACAAACGAGCTATTGAATCGAACCTCGAACCGGAAACACTTGAACAAAAAATCGCGACTTGCAACCCCAATCGAGCATGCAAAAATCGGTGATTTAGTGACAATTTTTGCTGGGTTTGGAGCTTTTGGGGCTGGATCTTGGTTGATTTTTCAGGTGCGTTTTTGGTGATGTTTGCTGGTGATTTGGTGGTATTTTCAGCTTGTTTTCATTTGGGTGTTTTGAACCTCGATTTTGGGGTAATTTGGAGGTGAGTTTCCAGCTGGTTTTGGGTGAACTTAGGTTGTATTTTCATCTGAGTTTTGGGGTAGTGTTTGGAGCTTTAGTGACTGGTTTTCATGGTGGAACACAACTGGTTTTTGGGTAGCTCTGGAATTTATTTATGATTTTGCTTAACATTGAGACACTTTTACTTTACATTTTACTAAATCATACATATCTACGATTTTGATGCAGTGACCTCTCTATGTAATAAGATTCATAATTTTAAAAATAATAAAATGAACAATTAAGTTGGTAGTTCACCGTTGCTTTTTTAACGGAGACGTTGGACACCAGCACGACCTATAGTGAATTTTGGATCGTGACACTACCTTTATTTTCTATGGCAAAGATACTTGATGATTTCCTTATCGAAGAGACGATTAGGTGCCCCTGTGTGAATTGCAAGTGTCTTAAGTTATTGGGACCCGATATTGTTACTGTTCATTTGTATAATAAGAGGTTTATGAAAAATTATTATGTGTGTACTGTGAATAGAAGAGTCATGCTAGTGTAGATGATGATCATTTTCAGAACTCATCTGGTGGTGAAGAAGGTAGTCCCGTAGCGGACAGTATTAATGTTGAAAATTCTAGATTTAATGAAATGATGAGGAATGCTTTTGAGATGTTCCCTGGGGCTCAATCCGAACAGAATGATGAGGCTAATAGCTTCGTCACGCAGTTAGAGGAAGCTAGTTGTCCTCTTTATAAAGGTGCAATGCATTCCAAGTTGTCTATTGCAATTAGATTACTAAATATTAAATCGGATAATTCTATTTCTCAAGTGGACATGAATTCTATCATTGGCCTTATGAATAAACTTAATCCGACCAAGATTGACTTGGCTAAAGATTTTTACACGGAAAATAAACTGGTTTCTAACATGGATCTTTTATCGGAGAAGATTGATTGTTATGAGAAAGGTTGCATGTTATTCTATAAGTCAGCTACAATACATGTTCTACTAAATTGTCCCGAAGTCCAACCTTATTATATGTAAGTGTATATTTATATTATCGACTTATATTCAAGACTCAATTATCAATCATTTTAACTAATAAAAAGTTTCAAGTCTGTCAGAAAATTGGTTTGTGGGTACATATGGGCATGAGCATGTTTATCCTAAGTTTGCAAAATGGTTAAAACACTTTGTAAGTATTAGCGAAGTTCCGTATAATGCAAATTATTATAAGGTGTACGTATTTTTCAATTTATATACATTCGGTTCGATCTAGGTTCATAATCCAGACGTAAATGATCCATTTTTACGTGACATTGCTTGGGGACCTAGCCCTAAGGTCAAAATGATGTCTAAGTACTCCCTCAACGGGTACAAGTTTAATACAGAAGAATGGTCCAAGAGCAAAAAAATTAATAATAGTGGCGTGTGTGTGAAAGCTGATGGTGATATTGATTATTACAGTGTGATTCAACAATATTATAACTCGAGTAAAGTGTTGGTCGGCCAAAGAAAAGGTTGGTACTATTTCAGTGTGAATAGTATGATCCAACACCTACTAAAGGTACAAAGGTGCACATATGAGGATTGAGTTGTTTGTGTGTTTTATGACTTGTTTGATTTCTTATGTTATTATTTTATGTTTATATCTTGTTGGACTTTATACATGTTCTTTTTTTAATTGTTATAATATGTAGAAGAATTGATTTATATTATTACCTCTTGATTTTTTCTTATTATATTTTGCTTTACTTAATTTGCATAGGTGGCTTCTAGAACTGAAAAATCTAAGAAGAAAAAAAATACTTTGCCATCCACGAGTGATCACATTCCTCTACACATGTCAAGGATAAGTCCTCCTTAGTTTTCCTCGTTCTTCTCAGTCGACGACTACATTACCATTTGAGTTTTTCAGAGTCCCCCTTCATGGCTAGCACAATATAGTATCATTCCATGCCGACCTAGGGTGGTTCAGTCTCAACTACTATTAATTTTATGCCCACGCCTAATTTTCCAACTTTGGGTCCTTGTTTCCCTGCTAGTCAGCATGATGATTCATTATTGATTCCATCCCAGGGCGGGTATGATGGTTTATATTTTGTGACTCCATCATCGTCCACTCTATTATCTCCATCATCTACTCTTAGTATTTCTAGACTTCATATTGGAGGATCTCAGGTGGCTGCATCCCAATCTACTAGTGCTGCTTTAGTTGCTCCTTCACTGAGACAGTATGCTGGTGAGACTGTAGAGTACAATCATATGCATCGATTGATTATCGTACCCCATGGGAACGTGCAAGTAATTCTTTAATTTTTAATTATTAGAATTACGATCTACATATATTTAACGAATATTTATTTTACATATAATGCAGGTTTTTGACATCCTTTCAGGCCACACATATGGTTGTGGAAGCTATGAATCCATTTTCCATGAGCCGTGGAATTCCTGGAGATTGATTCGATACCAAATTAGACTGAAAATGTCGCTTCAATTTAAGATACTAATAAATATAATTTATAAAATATTTATTGTGTTCGTCTAACATTTATTTTAATTGTAGACTAGGTGTGCATGGCAGCCTCAGCATGAAAATCTGGTGAATGAAAATTTTGAGAAGAGAGCTCAGAAAAGGATTAAAGATACTCACTTTATTGCTCGGAAATGTGGGAGTAATCCTTTGTGGTCACATGAAGATGTCTGGCCTCAACTATTGGCAAAGTGAAAACTGAAAAATGGAAGCAGGGGAGTGAAAAGGTGAAGGCAAACAGAGCCTCTAGTAAGGGTGGCTCGTTGCATGCCGGAGGTTCAATCAGTTTTGCGGCCCATCTTGAGATTGATAATTTTATAAATTTTTACTTTGCTTTACTTACTTGAGATTCAAGTAATAAACTCATATATTTTATTTTGAAATAAAAAGTCATATGAGGGAGATGTGTCTCATGCTACTGTCTTGAGAAGACACATAAGAAGAAGAAAAAGAAGAAGAAGAAGAAGAAGAAGAAGAAGAAGGAGGAGGAGGAGGAGGAGGAGGAGGAGGAGGATGATACAAAAGAAGCATAGGTCAAATCGCGTACATCGGAGAAATATGTAAGATTCTAACAATACTACCTTTTTTCTTGGTTTATAGATTAATTTATATAATGTTTGTCACCAACATTCCAGGAAAGGTATCACAGAAAAACGGAGGAGTGCAAACAAACTCAGCCTGATTCTCAGCCGACGCCCAAAGATATGACTTCAATATAGACACAGGCAGCTGGTGGCGTAAATAAAGGTATATTTTGTATGTTTCTTCTCTTGCTCATTTAAATATATTTTTTATTTCTTATGAAAATAAATAAAGGTAGAGTCTACGGGCTTGGAATGCATTCGTCCTCCAGCCGCATTATTCAGTGGTGCTTCTGCTTCACCCGAAGAAATTGAGACAATGCAAACACAAATCAATAAATTATCTCAACAACGGAATAATGCTCAAGAAACAATAAGTATGATGCAAACATTCATTTCAAACCATGAAAAATAATGTACAATGGAAGAATCTAACAATGAAGAGATTGAAACCGATGAGGATGGGTAGTAATTTTGAATGTAATATAATATTTACACTATATTGGTTTTGCTTGGTTCGTTTTACACCTGGATTATGTGTTTTAGACTTGAATATCATTTGGTTGAAATTCTTATACTTTAATGTGTTATAGTAGATGTGTTTACACTTGTTTGATACTTTAATGTGTTATATAGTTTCGTAATTTGGTATTTGATATTTTGTGTTTAATTGCTTGAGAAATTGTGACAAATATTAGGTTGAATGATTGGTTTTGAATTGCAGGTGGTGTAGCTTAAAATGCAGCCATATAAGACTTAGCCTTGAAATAGAATTTATATGTGGTTTATAACCAATCTAATTTTGTTAAATTTATACGTGATTTATAGATAACTTAATCGATTTGATCCAAAAATAATAGATGAATTAGGTAAAAATATAAGAGTTAGCCTTGAAATTGAAAAAAAACGACAAATATCTTAGTCCCGGGCGCAGAACTACCGGAAGCATTAAAAATAATATAAGTAAGAAAGAAAGTAAAATGTTATTGAGCTTTTCATAGAATATTCTATATGATTGTCAGAAAATTTGTGTCCTTTACAATGATTATAGAGCTCACTATGTATAGTTACAACTAGGGAACAAGATCCTAGGATCAAGCTCCTCTTTTATGACAATTATGAGGGTCATTGAAGATGTGTAATGGTGGGCAGTAAATGTCATATTCTCTGTAATTGATCATGCACTTAATTCTATAGAATATTCTTCGTTGAATGCTACCGGATGACTCCGTTATTGTGGAGTTTTGCATCTGTTACCAGCTATGCCTGGCGCAAGTAAGTCCTTATGTGTGGAGGACAGTCGCTTGTCTTTGGCGCTTGTGCCAGGAGACGGGAGAGGAGCTAACCCTAGTTCGGTTAATGAATCTTTATTCCCCCAAGAGTTTTTGTTGGGGAATGATAAACTTCAGCAAACATGGCCATCATGCCCTACTAGACATCATGGATGATGACAATGACCATGGATGGATGGAACGGTTTGTTGCAGTTTCCACCAAGGACATCATTTCGGACACAACTTTATCCTTTCCGAAATTGTGAAACCGTACTCGTAAGTTCATCGCTTGTTTATTTTTCTAGTTAAAGTTCATCTCATGTTGTTATTGGTTTTCCTTCTTTCATTTGTTTTTGCAACTCGGTGGGTTCCTCCGTGGTTTGAAGTCTTGGACCCGTGGGTCCTAAAGATTTTGGACGTTACTACACCCGAGACCCGTACATGGAATGAACTAGCCCTCAAATATGGGTGGAAGGCCAAAAATCATGGTAAATCGAACTCATCTTGTTTTTACTTTTTGTACAAGGAAGTTGATTAATTTTTCTCTCCTATTGAATTCAAGTCTACCCCAGGGCTCAGTTGTCGTCCCCGAGGAGGACGTTTTGGCTATCCTACTAATGCGGCAAGGCTCTGGTAGGAGGCGTTTACCGAACAGGTATCTCCGGGCCTTCTTTTGGTGCAAGTGGTACTTCTCGGATTCCCCGGCTGGACAACAAGCAACCAAAAATAAGACAGTCCTCCGCGGCCAGGGGAAAAAATAAAAAAGAAAAGAGTGTCGCACCCGAGTCATTTTCGAAAGTTGTGGTGATGAGCCCCGCATCCGAGCTGTCCATCAACACCGTGGTGATCGATGATGATGGAGAAGACAACGCGGAGGGGGCTTCTATACATAGAAGACGACGACCTTCCTCAGTTCAACAGAATGCTCAATCTGTTGAGTTAGCTACGCCAGCTGAGGACGATGCCTCGGCACTCTAGGGGAGTTTGATATGGTGGAAGATGCATGTCATGCCCCAACCTCGAGGAGCGCGACCGGCGGTCAACCGAGGGGACCCAGTCGAGCAAGCTTGTTAAACACATTTCTACCCAACTCACTTATGATCAAGAGAAGGCATATTTTTATTAATTAAACAGTACAAGGATCATATATATAAAAATTACTAAATCATTTCATTTTGCTACATCATTGTTAAGTTTCAAAATACATACATTGGCACGAGTTGCCTCAATTATAAAGTCATTCTTGCACTTGGACTTATTTCATAATTCAAGTTCTTTTCCACATTACGACATTGTTATCATCATCAATAACAACATGATTTTTCATTCAAGACCTTTTATTTCACATGTGGGTAGTTTAGAATCTAAGGCACATAGAGGCTTTACACACAATTTGGCATAACAGTCTTCATTGAATTTGGTTTGAAGTCTAGGCATTTTTAGCACATATTCTATATTTTGAACACCTCCTCAAATGACGAGATAACGTGATGAAAGCATGGGAATACATATTGCAAATATATTTTCAACGCAAGCACATTCAGAATAGCAATTTCTAGGACGTTCAATTTGTGACTTACACCGATTGCATGAATACCATTGAATTCAATTCTAAGAAGAGGGAGATTAAGCCAACATACCTCAATTGAGTTTTTTAAAACACTAAGATGTTACGGAATATTATCAACTTCAATTTATTTTAGCAATATAGAAACATTGAACCAAAAATTAGGAAAACAAGCATGATTCTAGCTCACATGAGCATTTTCTCTAACACTATGTGTGTATTAAGGTTTCATGGGCCTTTTATGAAAGACTTCACCATCTCACACCCTATTATTTTCTATCTTTAACTCACAACCTACCCACATACCTTAAGAATACATGCATGCAAGGTAAGCACTCCCATCCCTACGAACTACCTTACTAATTGTCCGCTCTAGTTATATTTCGAAATTAAGAATTTGGGTGATAGAATCTTACCTCTTATGATGAAGACCTAGGGTTCTTCTCTTTATTATATTCAAAGGTTTAAGCAATAATTGAAGAGTAATTTGATGAAGATCACTTTCTCTCTCTAGGACTCTCTCTCTCACTCTAAGGATATCAGAAATAAGCTCAAAAGGCCCCTTACATCTATTTTAACGGAGTAGGGTCGGGTTTTAAAAACCAAAAAATAAAGCTCTGGAACAGGTTCTGCGGTCGCATATTATGGGGTCCGCAAAATGGCCGCGAAAGGCGGCCCTGGGAACTGGACTGGCCTGCTTCATTCTGCGGCCGTCCCGCAAACCTGTTCTGCGGTCGCATAATGCGTCGCAGAACCTCCCTCCACAAAAGTCTAAAGGTGAATATGCGACCAAAGTGCGGCCCGCGAAACGGTTATGCGGTCGCATAATTGCCGCAAAATTTGCAGAGCGATTATGCTGCGACATAATGGGCTGCAGAAATGCCTACTTCTGCAAAAATATTTCCTTCAACTCCCCAGCGTACTGTTCAATCCAAAAAGTCCGAACCGAGTCCTTAGCAAAAATCTTACGGGGCCTTACACTGCCAACTCACGCTTCCAAGTCCCAGCTATTATGCTCGATATTGTGAGTCTGAGTACCGGGTCCCTTACATCTTCGGTTGATGAGCAACAAACAACCAGCAGTACGCTTGCTGCAACCACTTTTCATCCTTCAACACCATGATCTTCATCTCCCTCTTCACCAACTCCGTCTCTGCCACCAACAACTGCTACATCATCTCCACCGGCCACAGTTGCCCGAGGGATGGCGTCCATCTTCCCAGTCCCCAGTTCATGGAAACCTGGGGTAAAATTTTGTTCCCCCTCAGAAGATCCTCAAAAGAGGAGGAACGCTACTCTCTCGGTTTTTACCGGATGCCATCTGTTGTTCCGGCCAGTGGAACTTGCAAACTACCTGAAGCCTTCAGCTTCAGAAAAAGATAGGGAGAAGATATAAGCTCACAACACAACATCAATATATTCTTTGTTTCCTCCATTACTTCTTCTATCTTTCATACAGTATGATTTCGAATTTGCATGCCAACTTTCTTGCTTCTCAGGGCCTCCAAAGGCTGATTCGTGATAAGGAGGAACTTACCTCTGAGCGGGATCAACTTTTGGCCAATCGAAATTTAATTGTTTCTCGCCTCTCGGAACTGGAAGTACGAGCTGCTGAGGCTACTGAATTGGAGGCTCGGTTGCAACATAACGAGGAAGAAGTAATGAATCTTAGCCAATTGGTCGCCCCGTTGAGGGCTTAATTTGAAGAAGCTAAGTAAAAATGGGTTGAAGTCCATAATGTTGTTCTTGCCGCATCTGATCGTTAGGCTGCCTCTGCTGAAAGGTTGAATGATTTGGAGGCGGACTTAAACTCCAAGGTTGAAGAATTTACTGTTGTCGGGGTAAAGTATACCCAATTGTAGTAGAAGCATAAGCGAACCATTGAGCATAATAGAATTTTCAGCTTTATTGTCTGTGACCTTGATGTCAGCCTCTGGTTCGTTTGCAGGAAAATCTTTCTAGTGAGTTCAGCCAGCTTAAAGAAGAACTTCAGCATGGATCGACTTCTCTCATTGTTGAAAAAACATATGTTATGCACAACATGAGGAGAAAAACCTTGGAAGAAGTCAAAGTGGGTGTCATTACTTTGATTCCAAAATTGCTAAGGCCCGTGATCTGGAGTTAGCTGTCGATAGGGGTCTTCCGGCCCATTCTGATGCTATCGACTCTTCTTCAATTTTGAGCTCTTGGGAATGGAAGAAAAAATGGAAGATGATGATGTTGAAGGCCAAAATGATGAAGGCCAAGATGCTAATCCGGCGGCGATTCCTCCTACTTGCCTTAGGGGCGCAAATGCTTCTCTTCCTCCAGGTTCCGGCACTGCAGTAGCTTAGTTTTTGTTTTTTTTCTTTCTCCTATCTTTGTACTTGTGTTGTTCGGCACACTTATTTGAATAGAAACACTTTTTCGTTCAAGTGTCGTATACGTTTTTCTCTTTGCGTCCTTTATTTAAGTATTTACACAAGTTTTCTCTTTGCTTCTTTTGTTTAAGTATTTGCACAAGTTTTATTGCTTGCATCTAATTGTACAATGCTTCAGGTGTATTTTCCCCCGAAGGCATTTGGATTTCGGGCATAAGTTCTTCCGAAATCAACCCTTTAACGTGAGGAATTTTATAAGAGAGGGCCCTCTTATCTTTACGGGGCTCTTGAAGAGGACATCTCCTATTTATTATGGCACTAGCATTTGAAGTACTTGTTAAAGTTTCATATGATAAAATCTATTCATCGTTTTGTAACGACCCGACTGTTCGTTATAAGAATTAACGCCCCGATCTCCTATTTACCGTTTCTCCCATGTCTAATTATGTTATTGGAACCTATCGGTGAGTTGAGTGATGAAATCCGGGGTGATTTTGGACACATAGTCCATAAATGTGGATCTTAACTTTAGAAATCTGGCCGTAGCTAGAGCTATGTGAAGACGGATCCAGAATGGGATTCCGTCGACTCTGTTAGCTTCGTTGGGTGATTTCAGGATTAGGAGCGTACTCGGAATGTGTTTTCGAGGTCGGTTGTGGATTTAGGATAGAATTGGCGAAAGTTAGATTTTCGGCGGATTCGGCCGATAGGTGAGATTCTGATATCGGACTCGGAATGGATTTTCGGGAGCGACAGCAGGTCCGTAATGTCGTTTATGACCTGTGTGCAAAATTTGTGGTCATTCGGATGAGTTTAGACGTGTTTCGGCGTCGAATGTGAATTCTAGAATTTTCCTAAGTTCCTAGGCTTGAATCTATGCATAATCGATGATTTTGATGTTATGAGACGTATTCTTAAGGCTCGACCTAGTTCGAATAAGGTATTAGGGTCGGTTGGTGGTTTTGGTTGAGGTCCTGGGGGGCCTCGAGATTGTTTCAGATGCTTAACGGGAGAATTTGGAACTTATCAACTTGCTGAACCAGACCTTCTTCTGGTGTTTTCGCACATGCGAAGGTTTTCCCGCAGGTGCGGACACGCAGGCACGATAGGGCTGATCGCAGGTGCGATAGTGAGGGAATGACCATTGGTCGCAGGTGCGAACTGGGTTCCGCAGGTGTGGAACCGCAGGCGGAACCAGACGACCGCAGGTGCGGCCCCAGTGGAATTAAGTGAATTTCGCACCTGCGATATTTTTCCGCAGGTCCGGTACCGCAGGCGCGGTGATCGGGACAGCAGGTGCGAGATCCCTGTGTGTTTATTCCAAAAATCTGAGGGTTGATTTCATAAGTCAAAAAAAAATCATTTGAGAGTTCGGGAATTGGCGATTTTCAGTGGGTTTTGAAGAGAAGGATCATAGGTAACGTTTTCTAATGCTAATTCATTGTTAGACCATTAATCCCCGTTGTTTTCTTTAGTTTAATTATCAAAAATGGGGGGGAAATCATGGGAACTTGATGAAACTTCCCCAAAACCGAAATTCTGAGAATTTAAGGGGTTTTTGGCATCAGATTTCGATGTTTCTGGTCGAGTGAGTTCGTGAATGAATAGGTGTCCGGAAAATATAACTTGTACCCGATTCCGAGATGTGGGCCCGATGGGCGTTTTGGTTAAAGTTCCTAATTTCGCGTGTTAGCTTCAAATTTATTAGTTATTTTGATTTCTTGAAATGATATTTACATTATGCAATCGAATTGAATAGATTTGGGCAACCCGGAGTTGGATACTCGTGGCAAGAGCGTGATTATTGGTTGATTAACACAGTCGAGGTATGGCTTGTCTAACTCTGTGTCGGGAAATTCCCTTAGGCATTTATAACTGATTTTTGACATAAAAACCCCGTGTACATAGGTGAAGAGTACGTGCACGGGGTATTTCACTAAATACATCGTTTCCTTTTATGATATGATTCATCTTCAATTCCTATTACTTCTGTTATTGGTTTAACTGAGTAGCGGCTTAAGATTCTATCAAGTCCAACGATTTTACCTGATTTTCCACTCGTTACTATTATTTGAAACTGGGTTAAGTACCTTTCCTCTATATTTGCCAACTGTTCTCCCAAACTTTTGAATTACCCTATATCTGATATACATCTCGCATTACATATTTACATTGGGACTGCGGGCTATGACCTGAGACTTTTCCGTGCATTGTATTGCATATTTACATAGGGACTGCGGGCTACGACCTGAGACTTTCCCTTACATTACATTGCATATTTATATTGGGACTGCGGGCTATGACCTGAGATTTTCCCTTGCATTGCATTGCATTGCATTGCTTATTTACATTGGGACTGCGGGCTATGACCTGAGATTTTCCCTTGCATTGCATTGCATTGCATTGCTTATTTACATTGGGACTGCGGGCTATGACCTGAGACTTTCCCTTGCATTGCATTGCATATTTACATTGGGACTGTGGGCTATGGCCTGAGACTTTCCCTCGCATTGCATTGCATATTTACATTAGGACTGCGGGCCGAGACCTGAGACTTTCCCCTATATTGCATTGTACGACTATCTACTGATTTATATGCTGTGCAGAACTGAGATTTACTATTTCGTTCTTTCCGGTTCACTTTACTTCCTGTTAATTATTACTGTTTTTTTACTTATCTGTTAATTATATCTATTTATTTTTGCAAACTCAGTAGAGCCGTAACTTGACCTCGTCACTACTTGACTGGGGTTAGGCTTGTCACTTACTGGGTACCGAATGTGGAGTACTCACGCCCTTCTGCGCATGTTTTCTCATGTGCAGACCCAGGTTCTAGCGCACCGTTCCGGAGTCAGTAGAGTAGCAGATCTTTGGGAGACTTTGAGGTATTTCTACAGCGTCCGCAGAGCTTCTGAGTCCCCCCTCCTATCTTAGCATAGTTATAGGTCGTATATGAGACTACACTTTCATTTCCAGTTTGTATATTGAACCATAGAGTTTGGCTTGTGATGTTGATGA
>ML361490.1:0-58746 GCA_005239505.1 Nicotiana paniculata
TTTTTAGCGTAGTAAAATCTAGACCTTTTTAGCGTAGTAAAATGTAGACCCTTGTAGCGTAGTGCAATGTAGAGCCTTGTAGCGTAGTAATGTGTAGTATTGTAGCGTATAAATACTTTAGTTTAAGTATCTTATACTGGTAGTCGAAAATGCAAACTTTGTACAATTAAGTTAATAATTGTACAATACACAAAATTATAAAAATATTAAATTTGGCACATAAGTAATTATTAATGTTAATTTGGTGCCACTAGGCCTCAAAATATCGAGCCCGAACACAAATATATAAGTATATTATTGATAGTTGGGTGCTACTTGACCTTAAAATATCGAGCCCGGAACCCATATATATATATATAAATTTGTACAATAAATTATTTATAAAACATGAATTAAATTTATAAAAATATTGAATTTGACACATAATTACTAATGTTAATTTTGTGCGACTGAGCCTCAAAATATCGAGCCCGAAACCCAAATATATAAATATATATATTATTGATAGTTGGGTGCTACTGAGACTCAAATAACGAGCCTGGAACCCATAGATTTAAATTTTGTATAACTCTAAAAATTGTGTTGCTCAAAAAATTAATATTAAATATACAGATAAAATACAAATAATGTTGTTTTAATTTACAGTGGACAGCATGGACCCGATGATACATCCCGACCCTCGAATGTTGGATCTATTAGCCCTACAGCCCGAGCATAAATTCGAGTATATTTGGGACGGACAGTTGCTTACGCAGACTTTCCGGGCCAGAAGAATGGAGTACATGTGGGAGTTTTTGAATGATAGAGCTCTACAGTACACGGAGAATTTTTTTTTAGTTATATAGCGCCAAAGCAGTAAGCACGATACGCTTTTTGAATTATTGGTGGGCCCAAGAAGCAGGTATAGCGCCACAGTACACGACGCTATACAGAAAAATAGGTATAACGCCGGATATTATGGCGTTATACCTGTCTGTCAGAAATTTCAGTATGTATAACGCTACACTATGTGGCGCTATACACTAACGGCACAGTTACTGTTAGTGTATAGCGCCACATACATAGTTCGGTCCTATATATTTTTTTGACTTATTTTTGTTCTATTTATCCAATTTTAGCCTAATTGGGTTGCAGACTCCTTTTCTTGTGGCAAATAAGATGTAAGAAACTAAAGTAGGAATATAATATAACTCTATCAAAGAAAGAAATATAGGATAACCTTCGATATCAGAAAGCTTTGAGAAATTGATATTCTCTCCGGTCAACAATAAGTGATATTTTGGTATTTTTTTAGATTCATAATAAGTGATTTTTCAAGATTTTAAGAATAAATTAATTATTTTTTTCCTATATTGTCATTGGGGTAAATAATGTCAGAGCATGTGTTAGGAGTATTTATGTGAAGAGATAGCAAATGTTAATATTGTCAATTTTATTAGTAATTAATATTAAAAAGTAAATTTCTTAATCAGTATGAAAACAATTAAAAAATCACTTATTTTAAACGGAGGGAGTAGTCAATTAGCTCGGGAGTTAGCAACTGCGTTTTGCCTCCTCCCTGGCTTCAGACTCGTTCGGTCGTTCCTTCAATTTAAATTAAGCATTTTAATTTTTTGTATCATCTCGAGATAGCAAAATTTATCCCACGAAATAATAATTTTAAAATTCGTAAAAAGTAGGACTTGATCGTCGTATAAGAGTATTATTTTATTTAAACTTCGAACTATCTTCTGTAATTTATGATAACACTAAGAAAACATTTTTTTGCCCCACGTTTCCCTTTGCCTCTTTTTAAATAAAAAAAACAACTATTGAAAACATTTTAAAAATTTCCTTCTTATTAGTAAAGCGATCATATCAGATTAAGACAGATTAATAAAATAATATATATATTAGCTTTGATATTATTAATTTATTATTTGATAATATATTTTAAATTATGTATAAGTAATACTCATATTAGTTATATACACATATATTTAGTAAATCATAGCATTAACAATATCATGATTTTTAACACATGAATAAGCATATAAAAATATAAAACTATCCTTTTAAAATCTTTAATATACTTAACAAAAAATAATTCTAACATTACTTAGATTATACTTATCCTAAGCTTCATTGGCATCACAAAAGGATCTTCAATATTTGGGAAACACGCAATGGAGGGAAAATGGAAAATAATCCAAAATAAATGAATCTCCCTCCAAAATTACAATTGGTCCTCCTCCTCGTCCTTACCTCGTAAACGAAAAACAAAAAGGTCCGAAAAAGTAAATACAACCCTCCAACTCCTAAACCCCCAACCCGACTCCTCTCAGTAAAAAAACCCAAATCGCCCTAATCAAACACTATTCTCAGCTGATTTTAACTCTCAAAATGGAAATTCAGTAATAGTTGTCCTTTATGATGTTACTGGTCCACAGATTTCTTAGTACTAATCTTTCTTGGTAAGTCTTAATTTCTTTTGCATGTTTGAATCATTTGGTATTTGTTAGTATTACTTTTTTCTAATTTCTGGTTTTAATTGTAGGGTTTGTTTTAGTTATTGATTTCATGGGTTTTGTAAGTGAAACCTAATTTTAGCAACCACCAAAAAAAAAAAAAAACAAAAAAAAATCAGAATGGAAGAGGGGTTGAAAGGAAGTTCCATGTGCAGTACAATGAAACATGAGCTGGATTTGAATAGGGATCCTTTTGAGCAAATGGAGCCTGCTTTGACTTTGACTGACTCAGTTTCTAAGCAAGATCTTGATTTAAATGAGTCTATCACAGAAGTTTGTGAAAATGATGATGAGTGTAATGTCCCTAAATGTGTCATTGCTGATGTTGACTCTGAGAAGGCTGAGGGAATTGTTGGTGAAGTCGGGGAGGAAGACCAGCTGATGCAAGTGAAGCTTCCGGAGAAGAATCAAGTGGACATTGTTGTTGGGAGGCGGCGAGGGAGAAAAAAGAAGGTGAAGGATTCAACAGAGGATAAAACCTCCTGTCTGGTGGAGCTTGAAAATAAGGGTTTATCTTTGATGTCGGGCGCCTTGAGGCCTTCGGAAGAAAGAAAATGTGAGGAAGGAACTGCTGTTGAAAATGGCGAAGTAATTAAAATTAATGAAGCTTATGATGGTAATGGTAAGCCGCATGGCGAGGTTGATGCCAATAAGGGCAGAGGGCGGAGGGGGAGGAAAAAGAAGGAGGTTAAGGATTCAAGAAAGGATGATGTTTCTCATGATGGTGACTTCCTTGAAAGAGGACTGATTTCTAATGGCTCGGTATCTCTTAAGGGAGAGCCAGGTGTTTCTTCACCTGGAAGACGAATTGAGCAGGGGGTTCATGATTTGGTGGGTCTTGAAAGTGGCGAATTAGCAAAGATTTCGGAGGATAGCATTGATGACAGTAGCCAAGTGCAAATTGATAAAAGCAATGGTAAAAGCGAGAAGAAGCCTGGCAAGAGAGGCAGAAGAAGGAAAAGAACTGAAGCGGAGGCTTCTGAATATCACAATGATGATGCCACTGCCGGTGAACAAGTTGATGCCAGTATTGATGAAGCCAAGATTAAAGTACGCAAGAGAGGTAGAGGGAGGAAAAGAAAGGATGCAGAGGATGTTGAGTGTCCTGCTGATGATCAACTCAAAAGACAGAAGGTGAACACAGTGCTTTCTATGGGTCAGTTTAAAAGGGTCTTGAGGTCAGGTACAGTGGCAGTTATTGATGGTAAAAAGCATGTTTTTGGAGTAAAGGATGCAGGTGTGTCCAGTTCAAAAACAGAAAACAACATTGATCCGTCTGACAAGAAAATACTCAAGGCAAGGAATGATGGTAATGCAAGACTGGTAGAGAGGGGAAAGCAAAAGCCGAAGGGCCGTCGTGGAAGACCTCCAAAGATGCAAGGGACCAGTCTGACCAGTAGCCAAAAAGACAAATTTAGGGGTCCCAAGAGAAGCATGAATGATGAAAGAGTCGATGGTCTTGTTAAGGGCTCAAAGCATCTCAAGGTGAATAAGACAAATGGCGTCGAAGAGGCTCTTGGGTATGAGGAAGGCACTGAACAAGCAAATGCTGAAGTTAATAACGAGGGTCCTGGAAATGATGGAAACAAGAGGCTCAGCAGTGATCCATATCATGATAAGCAGAGTAAATCGAAAGGAAGCAAGGCTGAGGTGAAGGAATTTGGTGTTAGGGAACAAAAGCAGGCAGTTAGGGAACAGATAATCGATATGCTTATGAAGTCAGGTTGGACTGTTGAGTACAGGCCCAGGTTAACGAAAGATTATAAGGACGCAATCTGGTATGATCCAGAAGGAAGGCAACATTGGTCAGTCACTTTGGCATACAAGAGGCTCAAAAAGAGAGTTGAAGCTGGAGCTGCTGATGATAAGACCAGGTCTGCATTTACTCCTATACCGGAGGATGTATTCAGCACACTGTTCAGAGGTAGGAAAGAAAAAGAGAACAAGGGAAAGAAGAAGCAAAAGCATGTTGGATGTAAAACAAGCAAGAAAATGACCAAAAAGAAGCAATCTGCCAAAAGCAACTTAAGTGTTAGAACTAAAACAGGAAACAGCTTAAGTGTGGCAGTAAGGAGGAAAAAGTTGGGAGCAAATACAGAAGATGGAAAACGCAGAAAGCCCTGTGCTCTATTGGCACGGAGCTCCAAGGGAGGAGGGGTCGATTCAGATGGTGATGAGTTTATACTGTATGATGGGAAGCGAACTCTTTTAGCGTGGATGATTGATTTAGGGGTTATTCAATCTAATGCGCAGGTGCACTACATTTATGGTGGAAGGAAAAAAGTGAAGCAAGAAGGAAAGATCACAGGAGATGGAATTTGTTGTGGCTGTTGTGGTGAGACACTTAAGCTTGCTGATTTTGAATCCCATGCTGGAAGCGAGCTGGGTCGGCCATTTCAGAATGTGTGTCTGCAGTCAGGACAGTCTCTTTTGCAATGTCTGGTGGACTCATGGAATAAACAGAATGAAATTGATCACATTGGTTTTCATTCTGTGAATATTGTTGGTGATGACCCAAACGATGATACATGCAACATTTGTGGTGATGGGGGTGACTTGATATGTTGTGATAGTTGCCCCTCAACTTTCCACCAAAGCTGCTTAGATATTCAAGTAAGACCTGTCTTCTTCCACCTTTTTATTCCGGTGCTTTTTTCCCTTTTGAATTGGCTTAGTTTACTTCAATCTATGTTGAAAGAATCTGATAAACTCTCTTGTCATGTCTGTTAGTCTGAAAAGAGTCAAGTGTAGTGCTTTTTTTTCTTCTTAAATACTGTTAGAGAATTTTAAGTTTTAAGTCATATATGTCAGGATCACTCTACTAATTGGTTTTCTAGTTGAGATTTTGTCTAGGTTGTGCCATTCCACATCAAGGTTCGATTAGGTTTAAAAGGAAACAGAAAACCTTCTAGCGCTTTCTAATCAATATGCATAGCAAAATGCCCTTAGTGCCTGCTCATTTTTGCCCAAAATGTAGAGCTTTGCATTTTGGCATACCATTAGCATGTTTTTTACTTAGGTGGGATATGGTGTAAAACTTGTTAATGGAAGTATACCAAAGTTCTAGTAGGACTGGTTGTTTTATTTGTATGATGGAGATTATATTATGCCCTCTTGAAATATTGTTGTATACAGAATACATGGCTAAGACTTCTGTTTAATCTATTCATTTGGAGTTGAGTCTTGCGAGTTCTTGCAAAAATCAACCAGCAACTGTATGATTCACCTAGCAGGACAGTTGTCAAATTTCGTATGAGGAAAAACAATGACTTTTGAGGTGCATTTTGTTCAGTCTTATTGAGTACCACATGCATGAGTTACTGCCAATGGTGTTGCTGATATGGTGTATTCACATTGTTATTGACCAAGGAATTCTTAGATAATATACTTCATTGTTATTCGTAGGGGAGCCTCGGAGCAACGGTAAAGTTGTCCTTGTAACCTATAGGTCACGGGTTCGAGCTGTGGAAGTAGCCGCTAATGCTTGCATTAGGGTAGACTGTTTACGTACACTCCTTGGGGGGTGACCCTTCCTCGGACCCTGCATGAGCGCAAGATGCTTTGTGCACGGGTTGCCCTTTATACTTCATTGTTATTCACCAAAAGGGTCACCCTATCTCAAGACAATATTCGCAAGCTTTGGTTTGTCGGATAGGTTATCCATGGGCTTAATTAATTAACCTAACTTAGAAAAATCATCTGGTTGGCTGGTTTCTGTTGAAGAGAGGAAGCGCCAATCAACATTGTGCCTCACTTCAAGGTTTAAATGCACCTCAAATGCACTATTGAGAATGCCGAAAAATTCAGGAAAATCAGACAAATTTCAATCAAAACTAAAGCAGTTGGAGTTTACTAGTACGATAAACAGATTGTTTGAATTTTTTGTGTCTAAATTTCATTATTTCTGAGACTAATAAACTTTATGTGAACCTGTAAATTTCTTTATTTTGGAGCGCTTTAGAATTTTTATTTTATTTTTCAATTTTTTTACCCCTCCCTTGGAACTCCCCCATCTTGCTCCCCTGGTCACTCGATCCCACAACCTCAAGGTTGGAGGTAAAAGGTGCTCTTGTCGAGTTCTTTAGAATATAATACATCATATGTCCATGATATCTTTTTCTTTTCAAAATTATTCCTTATCATGTATTCCTTACACATACTGAAGCAAAAAGTATGTTTATTCGTCAAAACCATTTGGTAATGGGCATTTAATGGAATCATTTCACACCACACCAAAAGATAAAAAAGTTACCTTTCCTATGGTAGAATATTCACCATTCTGGCAGACACAGTAGCTACAAATCGGGCAGCCAGTAAGTTGGTTCTGAGTTTGACTTTATTATCCCAGCTGCCAGTAAGTTGGTTCTGAGTTTGACTTTATTATCCCAGCTGCCAAAAGCCTGTGGCATCAAGAAGTTATTGCAAATCTGTCTTTTTGCTACTTGTTGTACACTTCTGTTAAAGTGTAAGCAGTTAGAAGTCACGGAGAGATAGCTTGGTGACAAGGACCCTACACCTTCCTCCATGAGGTTAGAGGTTTGAGTCACCAATGGAGCAAGGTGGGAAATGAGTCATGACCACTGTTTAGCTCTTGGATATGTAGAGAGGTTGTAGTCTGCCCATGGGTATATATTGCATATTCTTTTGTTTGTTCTAGAAGATAGTAGTAACTTTGATAGCCAATATATGTCTTTACTTTTTGTTCCGCAGCCACAATCTGGGTCGTATTACTTAGAAAAAAATAGTATTGCCTCAATTAGGCGGTATAATTAAGTAGTGGATGATGGTTGTCAGAGTGAGGTCACAGAAGTTTCTGGACCACCTATTTGACAACTGGGTAAAGCAATAGTCAGTCTAGACACGTTGCAACTCTGGTGCTTTCATAAACTTTCCCGACTAACTCCTAAAATCGTTGAGCAGAAGTATGTCTTACTATCTTTGAATGTGTTGCAGAAGTTGCCTTCTGGAGATTGGCGATGTGTTTATTGTTCATGCAAATTCTGTGAGACGTTTGTCAGAAAATCCTCAGAGAATGATGTTCAGGACGACATGCTGGTCTCTGAGTTGTTGACATGCCATTTGTGTGAGGGAAAATGTATATTTCTAAATCCCTTTTTTGTAGTTATTTTTTGCCCGAAATTTGTAGAATGTATTGGATGAAATATACGAACATATTGGCTTTGACTTTTGCAGTCCATTTGCCTTGTGTCCCTGGTGACGATGCTCTGGAATTTGATTCTAAAGATCTAACATTTTGCGGAAAGGGATGCCAGAAGGTATTGCACTTGTCAACTTAAATACATTGCAGTTCTGCAACTTCAAGATCACATTATTATTAATTAGCCGTGAAGAAGTTTTTCAGTTCCATTTATCTGTCACACACTATTAATGTAATCTGGTGAAAACAGAAGATAAGTTGCCAAATCATCTCCATCCTCTGGTGTATAATTATTATGTGGAGTACATTACAACTAAGATAATGTTTATCTCACAGCTAGTGGTGAGGTCTCACTTGATCCAAGACCATGCCATAAGCTGGAATGTTATCTAGAACTTTCTTCCTCCGACCTAATAGTAAACTATATCTGTACAATTATTCATACACATACACATGAGTTTCTATGCAGTGAAATAATCTCACACGTTCTTCAACAGATTTTTGAGGGCCTGCAGATGCTTCTTGGTGTAAGGCATGACATGGGTGAAGGATTTTGTTGGACACTTCTTCGACATCGTGATTTTGGCAGGGATATCAATTTGAGTGATGATCCAGTTGAAATTGAGTGCAATTGCAAGTTAGCTGTTGCTTTCTCCATTATGGATGAGTGTTTTGTGCCCATTGTTGACCAGCGAAGTAAAATCAATATAATTCAGAGCGTTGTTTATAGCTGCGGGTGAGAATCTTTGAAGCTGTGATAACATAATGTTCTGATGATTTTTTATAAGCGAAGGCATAATTGCTGTCTATGCACGCTTTGTATGTTGGAGTAATGTCATTTAAAGAATTCCGTATAGAGTTTGTTATTTTCATTTAGTTCCAGATATGAAGGGTTTGCTGATTATTGGATTACAGAAGCCTCTTAAACTTTTACCTTATCAAAAGAAAAAAAAAAGATTACTGGGTCCTCTTGTCCAGATGGCTTTAAAACAACTAGTAGTCGTCCTGCTTAAGCTAAAAGCTTCTATATTTTTCTTGTTTTCTCAAATCATCCAAACACATCAATACCAGAGATTATTTTAGTTTCGTTCACTCAAAATGCAACTTTTTTCTTTTCAATGAATTCCAAATTTTGATATCATCTTTTTGTACTGTAGTTCTTCTGAAAAGTTCTTTGTTTTAATGTTACAGTTTCTTACCGTACGCTAAATGATTCCAGTTTTGGTGTACACTGGTGATTAAGAAACTTATCTTTGATTTCTCTTGTGATGCCAGGTCAAACTTTAGGCGAATGAACTACCACGGGTTCTATACTGTTATTTTGGAGAAGGGTGATGAACTTATCTCTGCTGCATCCATAAGGTGAATATTAGTTGAGTTTCTTAGTCTTCGTTGGATTGTTTCTTACTCGTCTTGATCATGATTCTGTATGTCTGCTGCATCCATAAGGGTGATTAACTTTTGATTATCAGCCCTAATGTTTTTGACGTGTTCCAATTTGGCATTTGATGACGTGGCCATCTTTTCATGTGCTTAATTGATGCTAGAAAAATTTGCAGATGTGGTATCTAGTATTATTTGAGTTTGCTTCTCTTTTGTATTCAAGGATTGTGATAATACCAACTCAAAATGATTCTACTCTATAAATAGGATTCATGGGAACCAGGTTGTTGAGATGCCATTTATTGGAACACGATATATGTATCGTCGTCAAGGAATGTGCCGTCGGCTTCTCACTGCGATTGAAACGGTATGATTATGTATTAGCTAGTTTGATGCTCTTGTCTTTAAAGTTGCATTCTAGCTCTCCTTATCATAATAAAGAAAAAGAAAGGACAAGTTGCATTCTAGTTCTCTCCACTCGGAAGTATTTTTTGATGGTTTTATATACTCTACAAGTATAATCTTCTAGCATTCTTTCAATAGACTGACATGATTGAGTTACTGGTGGTAAATGTATCTATAGATGAAAGGTCCTTTACTATGAAAATAATCTATAGATGAAAGGTAAAAGAATTATAAGAAGGGCCTTGTTCTTGTATAGCGTGTACAAATATTGGCTCATACCTTTGGAAGCTAAGATGTTTTGTCCGTGAGTCTCTTAGAAAATGTGAGGTTTGGGTTTATTTCATTTTATGTTTGAATTTGGTTGTTTGTGATTTCAAGATTCATAGATATATTAATCTTAAGGAAAAAAAACATATTTGACCACTAACCTTGTCCCTAAACTCTCTTAAACACATAAGCATTGTGGGTACCCCTTCACCTCCTTAATCGTGTTTGAACCTAATGCCACCCCAAGAAATCAAATTTACTCTGAAAATTTGATATGTTGACCCCCTTTATTTTCTGTGATGGAGGGAGTATATTAATTTTACTGTTTAAGAGCTTTCGATGAGTCTTTGCAGCAAAACCTTTCTCTATCAAGCTGATTGATTTTACAAATTTGAACTTCTGAACATTGGCAGTGCTTGTTTAACCAGTGTATGAGTCTGAGTTCTACATTTGAACCCATTCCTATAAAGCTGAGTCATTCTGTAAGATCCTACAGAACTTAGTGAAGGTACCATGCACGTGATACCAACATTATCTGTCTCCTTCCTCCCTTGGTCTTCTCTTTCTAACTAGAAATCAAGTTTCCCTTTTAGTCAACAAGGCCAAAAGTATAATCGGGAGTACAGAATACAGATTTGGTGTCATTAGGTAGAGGAACAATGGTGGAGCAGCTACATTTGTGACACCACAAGATGTTACAAATGTTATCAACTTACATGCATGGAATCCTATGTTATTTATGGAAATGTGGAGTTGATTAATCTACATGTGTTTTGTAGTCCTCTGGAGTCAGAAGTGTTGTAATTGTTCTTCAGCAACTCTCTGAAGTCTTTCTTGTTGAAACTTTTGTCAGGCTCTTTGTTCTCTTGATGTTGAGATGCTGGTTATACCTGCTATACCAGAACTTATTGAGACATGGACAAAGGTTTTTGGTTTTACACCCCTTGAAAAATCAAAGAGACAGGAGATGAAGTATATGAGTATGATAGTGTTCCCTGGCACGGATATGTTACAGAAGCCTCTATTGAAGGATCAGTTTAGTGAAGGCCAAGTTACTTCAACAGGTATCTGATACACACACACACACACACACACTCTTTCTTATCTATGCTATCTATCTTTTCAAGTTCTTTGCTTCTCATGATGCTTTGTTACATTGACCTAACAAATCAGCTTCAATATTTGCTCGAGAGCTGGAATTAGTAAAGTAAAAATTGTGTTTCAGGGTCCAATGTTGATGCTTTCTCTGAAGTCAAACTCAACCAGGATGATAAAGGTGCTATTTTACGTGTAGAACCAAGTCTTGATGTAGCTGATGGCTTCTTGAATGATACGTCTGATTTGATATGTGATTCCAGTGGTTCGCTAAAAGCTACTTCCAAGGACTCTCATCGGATAGAAAATATTATGGGTTGTTTAGATCTACCCGTTCCTAATGGCTATATTTGTGATAAAACATCTACCTCAGACTTGTCCTCCTTGAACTCTCCTTTGGCAAGTCAAGAAACATCCAATGAAATCATGAGAAGTAACCTCAATGACCATAAAGAAGTTTCTGTGGGTGCTCATATGTTGTCCCTTGATTCAAAATCTCTCCAAGATGTAGCTCGGTTGCCCCCAAAATCCACTGAGGAACTGGAGTCTTGTTGATATTAGTGGGTTGTCTGATTTTGAGCCCTGAGGTAGTATGAGTTCTTGCAATGTCCCTGTGGTGCTAATAGAACGGTGCTCCATATGTAAGTTCATTTTCTATTGGCTTCCCACTGTTCCCTTCCCTAAAAAGTCACACTTGGATTCGTTAAGAAGCCAGTGATGTATGGTTTATTTAGTTTTTTCTATTTGTATCCTTTTCCTGTTTTAGGGGATCTTCGTGGCCATTTTTTAACCTGGTGAATCTGTGCTGCCTGATTTTTAAGCTATTTAACAAGTTAGCGACCCGTATACAAAGTTTATACCACATAGAGCTCTGCAAAGATTAGTTCCTTTCTGCAGTGATCCAATTATCTACCTTCCTGACATGCTCTGAACGCTGGGTTTATGCTTTCCTTGAGCTGAGGGTCTGTCGAAAACAATCTCTCTATCTTCACAAAGTAAGGGTAAGGTCTGTGTACATACTACCCTCCCTAGACCCACTTGTGGGATTTCACTGGGTATGTTGTTGCTGTTGTCGGAATATCTGTATACTTCAAATGGCATATTTACTGGAATATGTTAGAAGGATCTCTTTACGACATGAAAGGCTCTTTAGTTTCTCTCCCTCCAAGTGGTCCACATGATGGCTTGGGTCACAGTGTCCAGATCTCTCTTCTTTAGCCCCCCCTTCTCTTGTTTCCTAGCACTGAAGTAGTTGCTTAGTACTTTCTTCAAAAAAAGTAGTAGTTGCTTAGTACTAATCGGCTTGAAGCAACTCCCCAACATTTAAGAATGAAGCAATTTGATAGACACTATCAAATAATTTCTTCTTTTTATTAATGAGCTGGATGTTTTCTGGTAGAAATCTTGTTTTGCTGTAACCGTCTCAGTTAATATCATGGTGTTTGATTAGATACTTAGTTTATGATATTCATTTCTTATCTACTATATTAGTGATAGTGAAAGAAAATACTATTTCAATGTTGAAAAGTTAGTTTGATAAAAAACATCATCTTTTACGATGTGACCAAACGAAACCAAAGTTGATTTTGAGAGATGTCTTTTACTTGTCGTCAAGATTACTGCTAGCATTTAAGCTATTGTCTAATGTGCTTTTCTGAACGTGGCATGTCATTGGTGGTACTTGCTCTTTTAGTCTTTAAGTCTTATGGCTATTCTGTTTCGGGTTGCCTAGTCCGTTGTTCCAACAGATTGTTGATTCCTGAAGTTTTAACTTGAGCTCTGAATTTCTATTTCTATTGCAGGTACGTTGTGTAGATTTTTGAAGATGTAACATGCTGATTTTGATCTTTAATTGAGCAACTGACACAGCCAAGTGTATATTCCTCCACGTAATTACGGACGTAAACATATTCGGTGCTATATTTTTTAGCTCTTTTTTGGTTGAAAGTTGTAGATATTTCCTACATGGCAGCGAAAGAATGAGTATTGATTAAGATAATCTGACCGACAGACTGGATTGGGATGTGTATATCTAGGCGGAGCTGTTTTTGAGGTATGTATTTTGCGTTGTTTTAACTCTTTTGGTTGCATTTATTAGGTAACCACCTTTTTGCACAATTTATTGCATGATAAGAGCATTCCCTTAGCTTCTTGCCGTGTATATTATGTCATTTGCATGGTAATAATTTTCAATTGCATTTCATCTTTTCCCTTTATTCTTTTTGGTTTTGATAATTTATCTCTTTGTCCTTTTTCTCTGCTGTCACTCCCAACTCGTATAGAATTTATATTTGTCCAAAGTGATCGTCCTTCCATTTGAAATTTCATACTGGAGAAATAGTGGAACGGTGTCAGAGTAAAAGAGTTCAGAAGTTTTAGATTTGCCATTGGTCATTTGACAAAATTCATGCATGAGATAGTGATTAAGGTTGGTTTAAATGAATATTTGTGGTGCTGCAGTAGTAGTAGGGTATGAGAACAAGCGAGAACTGGGAAGTTTGGAGAAGGAAGGCACACAAGTAAAAAATCGATGACTTCAAATATGATTTGCTTCCTTTTTTTCATGGTTACTTGAGACTGTCATTATAGCTGGTTAGGATTGGAACAAGTAGCAATGGAAGGATTAACTAGATGGTGTTGTAATCTTGCTGAGTCATTTAAATCATTGGGTTTAACTCAAACTCAAGTCAAAATTGTACTAGCTTGTGCACCTAAATGGCTAATGTGCATCCATCCTACTCTCAGATGATTCTAAGTTTGATGTCAATGAAGTACCCAAAGAATATGTTTGTTGAGAAAGATGCAAAAGAAGATTGAAGGTGATATTTGTTTCTAAAAATTAGACTCTAGTGAGTTACAGGGAACTTTGTCAGTTTAACTATGATTCAGTGAAGTCATCTATGTATTTGATGTTTGAGTTTTGTCCTCATTGTTACCCTGTTATGGCTTCTCTCTTTGTCTGCTGTTTTCTTGCGGGCTGTTGTGGCGGTGTTAGATTATTTAATGGTGGATCTTCTACTTTTTTGGTTTTCTTTTATTGATACATATTATTTTTCTGTCTCAGCATTACTATGGTCTTAGTAGTGGCATCAAGGTTAATCATCTAACTCTTATCCTATTCTCAAATTTTCATCAGCTCAACTGTAGAGAAGCCGCTGAAGCTGCATTAGGAATTGACGATGTAGTGTTCTTTTTATCTTCTTTCGTCCACTGTATATTTTGTAGATTGTTTCTTCAAGTAACTTTTGGTGCAACCAAGCCTAATTTTAGTTTGTTACCAGTATCGTCCGTATGAGGATTTGGTGTTTTGATGTCAGTTGAAATGACGCGCTTTTCATTCAAAGTAAGTTGTTTTGTCTTAATTGGCAGCTGGTGTTCTTATCGTTGCTGTACTCTCTTAAGTGTTATGTTTGTTTCACCCAAAATTTAAATCTGATTTGATAAAATAGAGTTAATCTTAACCAGTATCAATGTCCAATATATATGTTAATTGATTTTGTGGTAAGATAATATGTATATTATCCAAGTAGTAATAAATGTTGACAACTCTAGCAGTATTCAATGACTCAAAAGAAGGTGATAACATTAAATAATAATAAATATTAATAAATGACATTTAAGTAAATAAGAACGCGTGAATCACCCGAAAAGAGTGAGATATATGGATGTTCTTTTTGACAATGATGAGTGATTGATGAGTCTTTGAATGTTCAGATTGTTCTCGGATCGAATGAAAAAGTTAGCCAAGAATCTTAAGAAAAAGGTGTATAGCCCGTTTGGATTGGGTTAAAATGTGACTTTTAAGTACAAAAATATTTTTAACTTTTGGGGCTTGTTTTATAAATAAACAGTTACATGTTTGGATAAAAGTGTTGAAGTTGAAAAAAAGTTGTTGGAGTGTTTGATAAACAAGTGTTAGTAATTACCTTTTTTTGTTAAAATGACTGAAATATCCTTAAAGATGTTAACACTATAAAGATATTATAATATTTTATTCTAAATTAGCACATATACAAATAATTTAGAATTAAATCACTTTCAGTTTTAATTAATTATCTAAATATAAATTATTTCTTTAAATAATATACAATAATTAATTTTTTGACAAAAAAAGTGATTTTTCCGTTCATAGTTTCAGATTCTAGGGTAACATGTAAACTCATTGAAATATTTGATTTAGAATATAGTTTCAGCAATTAAAAAAAGGATGGATTCAACGACAAAAAATAAAAATAAAAATTAACTGTTATGGAACAAAAAAAGAAGCTAAAGGATAATATTTACAAAATATTGGACTATATCAAACATTTATTTAAAAAGCTACCGTTGACTTCCCTTTTAGAACTTTAAAAAAGTTGACTAATTTTGGTGAACATAGCAGCAATGATAAAATTAAAATTGGTGATGAGAACTGACACTTTAATTAGTTAGGGAATGATAGTTTTGGGGTTTAGAAAAAGTGAAAGGGATGGTAGGATAAATTATTTGGTCAAGCACAAGAGCTTATAAGCCAAAAAACAATAAGTTGGCGTTGCCAACTTATTGATTTTGGCTTGTTTTGGGTTTTAGCTTAAAAGTATTTGACTTAAAAGTATTTTTATAGTCTATCCAAACACTCAAATAAGTCCAAAAATGCTTTTAAGCCAATCCAAACATCCTCATTGTATATTTGCAATAAAGCTAGATTTTACAGAGAAAGTCAATATGTTTTTTTATAAGTGAATATCTTATGTCCCATATCATTATGTCTCTTTCCATTTATAGGAACATATACATAAAAATCCTAATAGTAGCTACGTCTACGGTGAGTGCTCGGCCTCAACCTTGGTCTTCGATGACCCTCGACCTTGATCTTCAATAACTCATCGGCTCCCTCCTTCATCTCTTAAAGGACCACTTCGATCTTGGGCAGGCCTTTGTCGAAGTCATACCTGTGACACATGATGGCTCATGAAGGCCCTCGTAATGCTGATTCACTTTAATCGTATCAAAAATATTTTTTGACCCATACAATGGTCAATCTCAGAAAGTATTTTAATTTTCTCACTCTCTAGGATAATAATGCGAATGTTTATATATACGTAATTTGAAACTAAATTTACAATTTTAGTCCATGAGCGGAGAGTTTCCACTGAAAACACTAGGGGGTGAACATATCTGTTCTAGCGCCCTATGATCTTCTTTTGAAAAAAACTTTGAATCTTATTCCGCCTTAAAAGATTGTGGTTTTTACTACATTTTGTCCTATAAATTCCGGCTTAATTGTAGATATATATTCATGGTAGGTTAAAAAGAAAGACCAATTTAACATTCAGACATATTCTATTTTGTTGCACATATACATTAAGGGGTTCTGTCGATGAATCAAACATGTGGAAATTTATAAATGGATTTGATGCGATATTCTAATATTAGATTCCAGAAATAGCATTACTGATCAGTACGCATGGTCAAGTTTTTAGTTTGAAAATAAAATCTATAATGCAAAGTGACTTTGATTTTAAGCAATTCTTATTTAACTAGTGTTAATACACCTGTTTTTTATTTCACTTAATACTACTATTTTGCATGAAATCATACATATAGTCGTACATAAATAGTGAAGTTATCATTTTTGTGTTGAGTTCTAAAACCTTCAGTTGACTAAGAGAATAAAAAAAGAAAGAGAAGAGGAGGATAAACTTTTGCATAAAATCAACTCATGTTCTCATTCATTCAAGAAGTAAACTGTGTACAATATCGATATATTTACATGAGTATCTACAATCCACTAACCTCCACTACCTCCTTTATTAACTTAGCTGGTGACAACTGTCACCTACTAACAAACTTACCTAACTAACTGATTTTAACTACCTAAGCTATTATCAGCACACAACCGTGTCCTCTACTCTATACTTCAACACTCCCCCTCAAGCTGATGGTTGAAACACATCCTTCAACCCCAACTTGGATAGTGGATAGTCATGTTGTGGCTTTCCTAGGCTTTTAGTGAGAAGATCAACCTGCTGCTCTTTTGTAGAAATGTGATGTGTCTTCACTGTTCCTTGAATAATTTTTTCCCTAACAAAATTACAATCTATATCAATATTTGTTTGGTGCGTTCATGAAAGGTGCGATTAGCTGCAATCTGAATAACAACTTTACTGCCCCAATGTAGATCAATGGGCAATCGAATTTCGACTTCTAGCTCCTTGTATAGGCCTGTCAGCCAGGTTAATTCGGCCACTGCTGAAGCCATACTTCTGAAGAGCTTCTTGCTACAATGTCCTGATTGTTTGATTTCCACGAGATTAGGGAACTACAAAATTTCAGTAACCTTAACAGATTTCCTTGACTGTAAGCAACCTCCCCAATCTGAGTCACAAAAGGCTTCAAGTTTCCCAGATCCCTCAAAGGGCATCAACAACCCCATATCAGGTGCATTTTTGTGTACCTTACCACTCTTAGTGCAGCTTCCAAATGAGACTGCTTGGGTTTATGCATAAACTGACTGAGTACTTGAACAACAAAAGCAATGTCTATCCCTGTCATGGTTAGGTATAGAAGCCTTCCTATTAGCCTTTGATATTGACTAGCATCAGTCAACAAGTTATCATTTTCTGCATCTGTGTGCTGAGTTTTTGTGTAAATTGATTGTTGATGAAGGCATCCAAATCAGCAGAAGTAAGTTTCTGATTAGGTTCCAATGGAGAACCAACAAGTTTATTTTATCTCCTCCAAGCCCCATCTCAACAATCAATTCCAAAGCATACTTTCTTTGATTCATGACAATTCCCTCCCTTGATCTAGCAAACTCAATGCCCAAGAAGAATTTGAGCTCACCAAGGTCCTTCATCTTGAATTTGAGTTGCAGATCACTCTTGTTTGCAATATCAATTGAGGACAGTTTCCTGAGACCAAAAGATCATCTACATATACTAACATAAGAACCATCTTAGTCTCCACCTTCTTAGTGAAGAGAGAGCAGTCAAAATGACTCTAGGTGAAACCAAGCTGCAGTAAAGCATCAATAAGATTTTTGTTCCACTGCCTTGGTGCCTGTTTGAGGCCATACGGAGACTTGTGAAGTCTACAGACTTTGCCAGACCTTCCCTGACTAGAGAACCCTTGTGGGATTTCCATGTACACTTTTTCAACCAAATCCCCTTGAAGGAAGGCGTTGTGCATACCCTTTTGAAAGATTTGCCAATGCCTAGCTGCAACTACTGCTATCACATACCTAACTATGACCATCTTGGCCACAAGGGAGAAGGTGGCTGTGTAGTCCAAACCTTCTTGTTGACTATAACCTTTAGCCACTAGTCTGACTTTGTATCTTTCAACTGCAGCTGAAGTTGTATATTTAACCTTAAACATCCATTTGCACCCAATGGGGACCTTGCCTTTAGGAAGATCAACAATACTCCAAGTGCTGTTCTCTTCTAAGGCAGTAATTTCAGACTTCATAGCTGCAATCCACTTGGGATTCTTAACTGCCTCTGTGTAAGTCTTTGGCTCAATAATAGTTGAGTAAGCAGAGAGAATAGAGCTGTAGGCAGAAGAGATATTAGCATAGCTCACATAGTTGGAAGAGGATAGCAATAATTAGATTTTCCTTGAGACTGAACCACATAGTCCTTCATCCACTTTAGATACCCTTTGAAACTTTTTGCTAGGCTCAGGTGCTTCAGGAGATAATATAGATGGTGAGGCATCAACATGCAATTATGCAGGTAGAGTATTGATGTGTGCATCAGTAGCCAAATCTAGATTCTCAGTTAAGGTTAAGGTATCAGTAGAATCCTCAGTAGAGATGGTAGCAGGAGCAGATGATAAAGTATCATCCTGAAGAGGTATTGTCACTCTATTGTAAGAGACACTATGAGGTGAGAATTCTAAGATAGGGAATAGAGTAAATTCCCTGGAAGCCAATGTATATATCTTATAACCCTTTTGAACCATTAAATAACCAAGGAAGACTGATGGAATAGCTCTAAGGGCAAATTTATCTGTTTCCTCACCTCTGACACATAACATAGGCACCCAAATACTCTCAAGTGAGTAAGAGAGGCAGGGGAACCATGCAGCGTTTCATAAGGAGTCTTGCCTTTGAGAGTGGAAGCAGACAACCTGTTTATAAGATACTTTCACGACCCAAACCGATGGGCCGTGACGGGTGACCGAGGAGTTAAACATTCGATGACGAATGTTTCTAAGGGGGAAGGATGTTACATCTCGCGTTTTCGTACGTTAACGTTTCGTATTCAGTTAATCGACGTAAGCTCGGGGATGAGATTTTCTTGAGATTATAAGCATTTATGCTATTTATAATAAGCAATAAGTAAGTACCATGAAAGATAAAAGTAAACGAATCAAATAAAATGAGTTTTATTTAAGGTTGTCAATTTGGGATAAAATACGGTCCGAACTACAATACCCGATATTTATGGACTAGTGACATACAAGGTACCACATGACCATGATACTAGGGTACATAAAGTTTGTCAAGTGAGTAGTACTTTAAGTAAGTTAAGGTAATTCTTAACTATGTGGGTAATTGATTAATTATTGAATAACGAGAGATTACCTAGTTAATTAAGAAATTATTGGATAATTAATTAAAGAATTGGATAAGATAAGACCCTCCCCCACGTGGCAACAAGTCACCCCAAGGAATTGTGACTCTTAAGTTATTATGTTATGTGGCAAGATTAGAGAGGTGATATTTGGAAAGTCTTAAGAACATGAGTCACATATTCATTAATGAAAGAGAGCCATTTTAAGTCTTAAGCACATGAGTCACATATTCATTTAATGAAAGTGAGCCATTTTAAGTCTTAAGCACATGAGTCACATATCCATCTAATGAAAGAGAGCCATTTTAAGTCTTAAGAACGTGAGTTTCTTCAAATGAATTCATGTGTACATTACAAATCAAATGGAATCTCTTATAGAGAGTGGCTGGTTGTGAGTTCTTCAAAGAGCAAGACAATTCCATACCAAAATTAGATAACATTGGTTGTTGATTCTGTAAAGCGTGACTTGCAAATTCTAAGAGAATCAGTTCATGTATATTAAGACTATCCCTTCTTTCCTTTTGGCATGATCTATATGATACAAACGAAACGAGCAAATGCACAACTTCCATAAATGACTCTATTCATAGAAGTATTAGAGGTGCCGATGTTTTTGATTCCCCATATGTCTTAGTATTCTATTGTCTGTTCATAGGTCTAAAAAAAATACGTAAGTTGATAAGGTTTACTTCATGATATTACTCAAAGGCATAATGGTCTTATGACATTTAAAGAGATTTTATTGACGTATTTCTCATGCATTGCATTCATGTACATTGATCCATGACCAAACGACATTATACACACACACACACACACAAACACACACACACACACACACACACACACACACACACACACACATATATATATATATATATATATATATATATGGGAAAAGGTTATGGCGTTATATACGCACCACCACCTGATCAGCTGGTACGTTGATAATGTTGCCCACAGTGACTGAGATGATATGATAAGATGCCCTCAGAGGCTTGATGATGTTATGTACACCTATACCTATGCATGTTATCCACGTAATTCAACAAATGTTATCCATGTTCATCTATTAGTCGCATGCTTAAGGGTGTCCGAGAGGTAGGACTCGGGCACCCATCGCGGCCCATCAGTTGGTTCGTGACAGATACACTGCAGTAGAAACACACTCTCCCCAGAACCTAAGAGGGAGTGAGGCTTGATATCTGAGTGCTTGAGCTACATTGAGTATATGTCTATGCTTTCTTTCAGCTACTCTATTTTGATGTGGAGTATAGACACATGAGCTTTGATGAATAATGCCTAGTGATTGAAGTAGATCTGTCATTTGAGTATTGAAAATCACAACCATTATCTGTTCTTAGAACCTTAACATTTGAAGAATAAATGTTTTGCACCATTAAGAAGAAATTCCCGAGAACAACAATTGTCTCAACTTTTGAAGGTAATAGAAAGATCTAGGTGAATCTGGAATGATCATCAACTAATGTTAAGAAGTACCTTTTCCCATCATAGGTAGGGACCCCACACATCACCATGAATAACATCAAAATTTGAATGAGTAATTGAGGTATTTACATGAAATGGAAGCCTTGTTTGCTTAGCCAAAGGACAAACAGTACAATGCTTCTCAATATCCTCAAGATGCATAGATTGAAAAACACTTACTCTCTTCAGTACAGTTAAAGGTACATGACCTAATCTCTTATGCCATAAAGCTACATTTATTTTGTTATTCTCTGTGGTATTTACAGTGAGAGACCTTTAATTTGAGCTTGAACTTCCTATAGCAGGTGCACCACTAATTTCCTTTATTACACTTTCAGAGCTGAGTACATACAGTCCACTGTCTTCTCTACCAATCCCCTTCACCTGTCCATTGAAGAGATCCTGAAAGATGCAAAAGTTAGAATAGAACATAACTACACACCTTAACTCCTTTGTAATTTTTGAGACAGATAAGAGATTGTATCTGAACTCAAGAATGTGCAACACATTAATTATCTTGTGACCAGGAAATATATATGTGGAACATATGTGTCTTACTGTAGCTACATCTCCTGTGGCCAGACATACTTTTCCTTCTTTAGAATTTTTCAAAATTTTTAAGTCAAATAGCATGTCAAGTCTATGTACCATATGATTGGAAGCTCCAATGTTAATTATCCATTTAGATTTATCTGTAGAAACATTTATACTATGTGCCATACCTGCTGCCATGGCAGAACCACTGTTTTCATTCCCTTTTCCCAACATTTGCATGATCTGATTGTATTGCTCCTGTGTAAACTGAGGCATTCCTCCTATAGCAGCTTGATCAGACTGATTGTTGGGAGAATTGTACACTTGTGAAGAGACTGATGGATTTCTAGAAGCTGTTGCAAGGTTGATTGGAGTTCCATATGTTCCTCAAATAGGATTGTTAGAAAACTGATTTTCTCTCACATATGAAACTGAGTTTGCTGAGGACAATTTCTTCTTAGGCATGAAATCTGAGAGATATCCATGGAGTTTATAGCATGTCTCCCTAGTGTGACCTTTTAAATTACAGTAGTCACACTATAGTTGAGTTTTCTCTGTTTAAAGTTGTTAGAGTATGGGACTCCCTTGTTACTGAATAAAGTTGGATTATAATTTAGAGGACTAGGAGGATAGGAACCAATTTTGTTAGTAAATTGAGCTTGATTGGGATGACCTTTGTTGGTGAATAGAGCAATTCCTTCATGAATTTCAGATACATTAGTGGTATGATTAGCATGAGATCTTCTACTTTTTTCTGAGATTATCATAGAGTAGACTTTGTTTATGGAAGGGATATGAGTCATATTCAGAATTTGATTACTAGACTATGCATATGACTCGTTCAGTCCCATTAAGAGCTGCAACATTCTCTGATATTCAAAGTGTTCCACATATCTTTTGGATTCTTCACATCCGCACCCAGGACAGGGCATAAGTGCATCAAACTCAGCCCACAATTCCTTCAGCTTTGCAAAATAAGAAGATACTGACGAAATACCATGTGATACAGTGGCAATCTGTTTGTGCAAGTACATGATTCTTGAGCCATTCACCTTCTCAACTCCTGATTGAAATTGACTCGCATTAGCAGAGATATCCATTTGCATGTACTAGTACCATCAACTCCGACCGCCATTGATGACCAGAAACCAGAGCTTATACTAGTGAACAAAAAATGCCTAATTGCTTAACGACGATTCACTCACAAATCGAGATGAATTGAAGCAATTGCATGTACGAACCGAAGACCTAGAACCAGAAATCACTTAGAAAGATCTGCTTGAATTGATTGTCTCCATACGCTCTGATACCATGTTGAGTTCTAAAACCTTCAGTTGACTAAGAAAATAGAAATCAAAAAGAGAAGAGGAGGATAAACTTTTTCTGAGAATCAGCTCATATTCATTCATTCTAAGAAGTAAACTATGTACAATATCAATATATATATACGTGAATATCTACAACTCACTAACCTCCACTATCTCCTTTATTAACTTAGCTGGTGACACCTGTCACCTACTAACAAACTTACCTAACTAATTAATTTTAGCTACCTAAGCTATTAACAACCCACAGCCGAAACATAATTTCTTATGACAAGATCATCAGTACTTTTACATCTTTTCCATAGCAATGGAACAAAATCATCCTTTTCTATGTTTGTTTCATAATAAAATCCTAAAAGGTGATTTGATGAATCACTGAAACTTGCCAGAAGGATATGGCCGTGATGTTTACTTTATTTGGTCCATCACTGAACAAAAAGTGGGAATCTAAAAAGAAAGCATTTAGCATGCTTGAGTCTTTCCCCCTCTTTTTGGTAACCAATTTCGTGTTTATAGTATTAAATTAGATTTATTTCGTCAAATAAGACTATTATAAGCTTCATTTTTTAATTTTTCTGGTATTCTCTTTCGAAAGATACAAAGGAGAAAATAAAATAACAGACAGATGAGGGAAGAAAATAAGATATGTAACAAAAAGAAAAAGAAAAAGAAAAAAAAAGAAGAAGCACATGAGACTAGCACAGCATTGGATATATTATATCCACCATCAATTTCCTTCTCAAAGGAGTTGTGCTAACACCAAACCAATTTAATAATTGGAATTATAAACCAATTATAACCCAACTTGTGTTCAGAAGCCAAGTCATGTTTCACTGGCAAAATTGGCATCTCTGAACTAAACTATTAAAATACCACATGCATTTTACTGATGTATCTCATTTTCTCATGACAGAATCCTGAGCAAGAGTGGTATTCAATGTTTTCACCCAAAAAGCAAGAATCAAAGTGAAAAACAAAACAAAGATTTACTGCTTTTGTCTTAAAGCTGCAAGTAGTTTATTCAAAGATAGTTTGGCTTCATCTGTAATCATATAGATATTTGCTTGCATGAAGTTTCTGTGAAACAAAGCATGCCATATATATTTATCACCGTTTTGGCATATATTATATAAAAATTACTGATGAAGCAATCATCTGGTTAATATAACATGGTGTCAGAATAATCACTGTATTTATATATAGTACGGTTGTATATATCACTGCACCAGAGACAAACTTCAATGATTTTCTTTTCTTTTGAAACTTTAACGGATAAAGATTTTGAACTCTAAAAGAAGTTGTGTGCCCACAGGTTTTGTTGCCATCCTGATGTGCTGTACTGGTTATTATCCCTAGAAGATGTGGTTTCGTCTTACTTAGGGGTCGTGTCTTTTCCTTTATTAACAAAAATGATTTCAGAATATAATTCATAATATACAATATTTAATTGGTCACGCCAAAAAATGCTGTAAAACTCAATATAGCATTTGTTGACCTTATTAAATTTCACGTTTGCGAGAATTTGTTATTTAATACTATAGATTACAATATGAGATAAGAATGTATGTATTAACATTACATGAATAAGAATAATATTTTCGCATAACAATTCTTAGTCATCGCGTAACCATTTCCGTATTATTAGTCACGCCATAAATAATCTTATTCATAACTAGCATGTATAACCAAATGATCCCTTAATAGAAATGTGACTTTTTATAACACTTTACTCCACGACAAACGAAAAGAAGAAGAAGAAACGTAAAAGAAAAGGAAGAAATATTAGAATCTCGAAATCTTAAGTTCTTTGTAAAAGGACTTTACGATATGACACATCTCAAGAAGCACACAAGACTAATTGACCGTTTAAAGTGTATAACCACCTAGCGATAGCTCCTAGTTTCAAGTTCTGGAAGAGGGAGGGAGGGAGGGAGAGGGTGGTGGTNGGGGGGGGGGGGGGGGGGTTACAGGTTACTAACTCCTAGTTTTAACTGTGATAAATCTGTAGGAAGAACATGTATCTTTTATTAATTGGTGTAACAACGTACTAACACAAATATGAGATGCTCCATGCATTTTGTAGTAAATAGTATGACTCTTTTTGAGGCTCGTTCAACATAAAAGTAGGGCGAAAGAAAAATTTCTTAATTACTAAGGGTTAAACTAGTCGTTAATTCTTGGTTTTGCATGTTGGGCTACTAGTGCAAAATCACAATACCCGAAAAAGAAAAGCAGAAAGCTTTTGGGACTCTGTCCTCTGCCATAAAGAAGCCTAGTAAAAAGGAAAGCATATAGCACTGCAAAGGAAGCTCCACCCTACTAGCGGCTATGAACCTATGCTTATCCCATTTCCATAAGGACTAGTTCAAAAATTAAAAAGAATTACACCATCCGTTCCAATTTATGTGAACCTATTTGATTGGGCACAAAATCTCAAAGACATAATTTTTTTTGAAATTTATGATACTAAACAAGTCAAATTGGGCCCCAAAATATTTGTGTGATTATAAAAGTTTCTCGGCTAATGATAAAATTATAAGTTTAAGCTAAATTATTTTTAAATTTAGAAAAAGATCATTCTTTTTGGAGCACGCCAAAAATGAAATAAGTTTACGTAAATCAGAAGACAGAGTATAAGTTATATGCATTGTTACGGGTCGTGTTGTAGGTGTATAAAAATAGTGCCGAATAAGGTGTATTAGTAATGCAGGAATTAGTAATGCAAACATTAATTATATAATAATTATTTCTTATTCACTATTTGGTGTGGTGTATTTAAAATTAAAATGCATTATCTAGTTTGTAAGAAAATTAGCTGTTTACAAAAATACCATCTATATCCCTAGTTTGATGAATTTAAGAATAATTTAGTCTTTAAACATGCTAATGCATGCATTAATAGCCTTGAATATTGCTAATACCATAGTTTTCTATCGATAATATCAAATAGGTTGTATAACTAATACTTACATTAATAATACACAGATTAAAAAAACATCCTACCAAAGGATCGCTCATTGTAAAGAAATTATCAAATTATACAAAATATAGATAATCTTGAAACCAAGGTAGATAATTTGCTACAAGAAGTAAATGAAATATGATAATACAAAATATTTTTATATGGAAGGTGATGAAACTTAAATTAAAAATAATAGTAAAGGATATTGGAGGAAGTACTTTCGTTGTAAGTGACTTCCGCATTAGGATCTGGAAAAGCTGGAAAAAACAAATACTCCAACAGAGACAAGATACTGAAAAAGGATGATAAAAAGAAGCTTGGATTCAAGACAACAGCTGTTTAAGAGGGGACCAAATTAATATCCCCACCATAATGTACATGTTCATCAACTGCCCAAAATTATGCAAAATGCTTACTGCTAATAATTTTTTAATCAAGAATGCATTTTCGTGAACAGGACTTACTTGTGCTGCCGGCCAATGGATCTAAATGTGATTTTGGGCAATTACATTTTGATGACATGAGGCAGACAATAAGGTCGGCGAATGCACCAACTATGTACTTGTGTGTACTCTTCGGATTTAATGTAAGATAACACATGAGGAGCTCATGTAACGAATCCCAATTGTCTCTTATATCACTCAACTCACGCGCCTCCACCATTTCTTGCATTGATCGTCGGAAATCCAAATACGGGTCCGGCGAGTACGTCGGAATGGCAATGCTGCCGTCGATAACGGTGTCCGATTCCGGCGGTTCTACCGACGATGAAGTTGATGCCAAAGAAGATGACGATGATGAGTCAATGATAGAGTTGGAATGGCCAGGTGATGCAAAAAAGAACCTTTGGGAGGCGTAAACAGTGGCTAAATCGGGAACAGTGGCTAATTCCGAAATACAATCGTATTCATCGGAGATAGTGGTGGACGACGATGTGGGAATGGAATTGCAGTCTAATGATAAGTCGTAAAGGGAGTTAAAGTTTTTAATAGAGTTGCAAAAATGCATACTATGATGTTGTTGATGTTCATTATTATGGTCGGACGAGGATTGTGGTGGCAATGGACGTTTGAGTTTAGTGAAACAAAGATTAAGGTTTGTTCCAAGTGTATTTCTTGGCATATTTGTATGGTTGATGAGAGAGGTGAGGGAAATGGGAAAAGGCTAATAAGGAAGAAAACTAAAGAGTAGAGTGAAGCATATAGGGTAGAGAGAAAGTGGGGAATTCGAGCCAATATATATATACTACTATATTTTAAGATGTCGTAAAAGTTAAGGGTATGGATCACCTGCTCATAATTAAATGAGGTTTTAATTGTGTTTTGTGTTCACTAGGACTTCCTCGGACTCAGATAGTCTTTTGCATTTTTTTTTTTTTTTTTCACAACTCACGACTATCTTTTCAACTTTTTGTTTCAGTTCTCCGAATGATACATCGGTAAATTGAATCTACTAATCGTTTAAATTATTTCATTGTTATACTATTTTATCTTAATTTTCAAGGTACTTATTTCACTTTTATGGATGGTTATATTTAGGGATTCTTTGGATGACATGATAATGAAATATTTACATTGTCGATGTATAGAAGTAACTGAACTAGAACTAATAATATATATATACTCCTTCCATTTTAATTTATGTGAATTTATTTGCTTTGACACGAAGTTTAAGGTAAAAAAAGAAGATATTTAAATTTGTAGTGTAAAATGAGGCATATATTTTGTGTGGTTATAAATTATTGCATAAAAGAAAATTGTTTCTAAATATGGAATGAGGCTATTTTATTTGGTACGGACTAAAAAGAAAATAGGTTTACATAAATTGAAACGGAGGGAGTATAATATTTTACTAATTCAAATTGTATATGATAGAAATCGGGGCTACCCGATTTCACTATTTGGTCGAAATAGGAATGTTACATCGAAGAACTAGGACGTTGAGTCCGAAATCGAAGCCTCTTTTCAGATCGAGATCAATCTCAATCGAGGCCAGAAAGAGACAGATTCTGAGTAATATCAGCATAGCTTTATAACGAAAAGGGCGAGATATCCGCGATCAGTCGAGGATCGTGGCGTGAATCTCGGAACAGATCAAATCTATAGCGGTTAATCAACTGTTTATACGATTTCCTACTGTAATTAGAAGTATACCTTAATTAGGACTCCTCTACTATATAAAGAGGAATTCCATTCATTTGTAAGAGGGATCTCACTGAGAAAAGTATATACAATCATTTCTTTCTCGCTATTCACTTTACTTACTGTTCATGTGAGTTGCTCATCCTTTCCTGTTCTCACAATATCACCTCGAGGTTACTTCAATTCGAGGTCAAGGTCTTGCTTGTGCACTGGTTTGATTTATTTTAGAGTCTAAATAAGTCATTTATTTTCTCGTTTATCAAGTGGTATTGGACGAAATCACATATCCTTAAAACCATAATATAAATTTAATTGTTATGCGAATTTTAGGTTAAACAGTTTGGCGCCCACCGTGGGGCTAAGGATAATAGTGATTATTCAATACTGGTTCCAATAACACACTATTTTACGCTTGTTCTTGTCAAGTATTTTTGTTTTCAGGTTAAAACATGTTTAACTCACAGAACGCACCCACACATGGTGACAATGGCCTCGGATTTCACGGGGAAAACGCCAATGTAATTGCTCCAGGGGTCGAAGTGCCACAAGCTGATTTCGGGGGAGCACCGGTTGCCAACCCAGTCGACGCCAGTTCTCACATTACTTTGAATGCAAGCCTGGGCGCAGACCCCGAAGATAGTGTACGTAGAGAAGGCCGATATGGTGACCAAGGTGCATAGGGCAGAGGAGATGGAGGAGTCAGTCTCCAGGTAATATTTGAAATGCTATAGGCTTAGCAAGCCGCTATTGCACAACTACAAAATCGACATAGAACTCCGAGTTGGGTCGAATCAGAAGCCACCCGCCGTACCGAGCCAGTACTGGAGAGGCCGAATAATAATGAATCGGGGATCGATCCTGCAATAATGAGAATGTTCGAGGAGCTCACCAAAAGAATTGAGTCGGGAGAGAAGAAAATCGAAGCTAATGATAAGAAAGTGTAAACATACAATTCTCGAGTTGATCAGATACCAGGGGCACCAGCGATTTTGAAAGGGATGGATTAGAAGAAATTTGTACATAAGCCGTTTCCTCCAAGTGCGGCTCCGAAAACCATTCCAAAAAAGTTTTGTATGCCGGATATACCAAAGTACAATGTGACCACCGATCCCAACGAGCATGTCACCTCTTACACATGCGCCATCAAAGGTAACGTTTTGAAAGACGATGAGATCGAATTTGTTTTATTGAAGAAGTTCGGAGAGACTCTATCGAAGGGGGCAATGATTTGGTACCACAACCTACCACCGAATTCCATTGATTCATTTTTGATGTTAGCAGACTCTTTCGTAAAGGCACATGGCGGGGCCATAAAGGTTGTGACAAGGAAATCAGACCTTTTCAAAGTAAAACAGAAGGATAATGAAATGTTGAGGGAGTTAGTGTCCCAATTTCAAATGGAACGCATGAAGTTGCCACCATTCACAAATAATTGGACCGTTCAAGCTTTCACTCAGGGGTTGAATGAACGAAGTTCGATAGCATCACGTCAACTCAAGCAAAATTTGATCGAATATCCTGCGGTGACCTGGACCGATGTACATAATCGGTACCAATCAAGATCAGGGTCGAGAATGACCAATTAGGAACTCCTTCCGGTTCAGTATATCCGAACAGGTCCGCGACAAAAAATCAGAGGGATGTCGATAGGGAGCCACAGTCGAACAAAGACCGATATCAACCATACATCGAAGATCGCAGGAACAATGGACCAGGACGAAATTTCGCTCGAAATAATCGGAAAAGTGATCGAGGGCAGGATTATTGGGGACTTATGAGAAAAAGTGGTTTTGATAAGTATGCCGATCCTATAGAGGCACCTTGGTTGTCAGAGTATAACTTTAATGTCGACGCATTAGGCATTGTATCGGCAATTGAAAGAATCAAAGATATTAGATGGCCCGGGGCCATACAGACCGATCCTTCCCAAAGAAACCCCAATTTGATGTGTAAGTATCATGACACTCATGGCCACAGAATCGAATGTTGCAGGAAACTAAGAGAGGAGGTAGCCCATTTATTCAACAAGGGCCACCTTCGAGAATTCCTAAGTAATCGAGCCAAGAATCATTTTAGAGAAACGGACGCCAACAGGAAAAACAAACAGGAGGAGCCACATCATGTAATCCATATGATCGTCGGCGGGGTCGATATTCCACAAGGGCCCGTGTTCAAACGCACTAAGGTATCAATTACTAGGGAAAAACAGGCCCGAGATTATGTGCCAGAAGGCACCGTATCATTCAACGATGAGGAAGCAAAAGGAATTTCTCAACCTCACAACGACGCTCTGGTAATTCCTATCTTATTAAATAAAGTTCAAGTTAAGCGTGTATTAGTGGATCCAGGTAGCTCGACAAATATCACTCGATCGAGGGTCATGGAGCAGCTCGGCCTACAATACCAAATCGTGCCCGCAACTTGGGTTTTGAACGGTTTTAATATGGCCAGCAAAACAACTAAAGGAGAGATCACCCTACCAGTTAACGTGGCTGGAACTATCCAAGAAACTAGTTCCACGTAATCGATGGCGACATGAGATACAACACCCTGTTCAGGAGGCCCTGGATTCACAATATGAGAGCAGTCCCTTCGACTCTCAACCAAATGATGAAATTCCCAACACCAGACGGGGTGAAAACAGTATACGGGGAGCATCACGTTGCAAAGGAAATGTTCGCAGTCGATGCGGTGATACCAATATCGGCACTTTAGGTGTCAAAAGGACAGGACATCAAAGGAAAATATGAGGCTAAATAGAAATCAGATCCACCAGCCTCGACTGAATTGGGGAAGCAGGAAATAGAGGAAGAAGAAGCTGAAGATTATTGGACTCCTCGAACCTTCGTTGTTCTCGAAGATTCCGACGCCACCAAATCAACAGTCAAAGAGCTGGAACAAGTTATATTGATCGAGTACCTGCCTGAGCGAAAGGTATACCTGGGGACGGGGTTATCCCCCGAAATCAGGAAAAAACTTATTAAATTTCTTATTGATAACATGGATTATTTTGCTTGGTCCCACTTAGACATGACAGGGATCCCACCAGAGATAACAACACATCGATTGAGTCTGAACCCGAAGTTCAGGCTAGCGAAACAAAAGAGAAGGCCCCAGTCCGAGGTAAAACACACATTCATCAAGGACGAGGTAACTAAACTTCTCAATATAGGATCCATCCGGGAAGTAAAATATCCCGAATGGCTAGCAAATGTAGTCATAGTCCCTAAAAAAGGGAACAAACTTAGGATGTGCGTAGATTATAAGGATTTGAATAAGGCATGCCCCAAAGATTCTTTCCCTCTGCCTAACATCGATCGTATGATCGACGCTACGGCCGGCCACGAGATCCTTAGTTTTCTTGATGCCTATTCCGGGTACAATCAAATCCAAATGAACCCGGAAGACTAAGAAAAGACTTCATTCATCACCAAGTATGAAACATATTGCTATAACATAATGCCTTTTGGGCTAAATAACGCTGGTGCTACCTACCAACACCTAGTAAATAAAATGTTCGAATAACAAATAAGTAAGTCAATGGAAGTATATATTGATGATATGCTAATTAAGTCCCTGCGCATAGAGGACCATTTGACACATTTGCAGGAAACATTCAAGATATTGAGAAAATACAACATAAAGCTCAACCCCGAGAAATGTGCTTTCGGGGACGGTTCCAGCAAGTTCCTCGGCTTCATGGTGTCAAATCGGGGGAGCGAGATCAACCCCGATAAAATCAAGGCTATCGAAGACATCACTTTCGTGGACAATGTCAAAGCCGTACAAAGGCTGACAGGGCGGATAGCTGCTTTAGGTCAATTTATATCGAGATCGTCGGATCAGAGTCATAGGTTCTTCTCACTACTCAAAAGAAGAATGATTTCGCCAATTCCAGCAAGCATTAGAGGAATTGAAACGATACCTCTCGAGCCCACCATTTCCTTATACGCCAAAAGCAGATGAAAAGCTCTACTTATACTTAGATGTCTCGGAAATCGCATTAAGTGGTGTCCTAGTCGAGAGGAGCAACGTACGCAATTTCTTGTTTATTATGTAAGTCGAACTCTAGGAGAAGCAGAAACTAGGTATCCACACTTAGAAAAATTGGCACTTGCTATAATAAGCACCTCTATGAAGCTAAAACCATATTTTCAATGTCACCCAATATATGTATTAACCACTTACCCGCTTCGTAATGTTTTGTATAAGTCCGAACTATCGGGCTGATTGGCCAAATGGGCCATCGAACTCAGTGGGTATGATATCTTATATCAACCCCGAACAATCATCAAGTCTCAAATTTTGGCAGACTTCGTGGCCGATTTCATGCCGACCCTCGTACCCGAAGTTGAAGAGGAATTTTTGTTAAAATCAGGTACATCAACGGGGGGTATGGACCCTTTTTATGGACGGCGCTTCGAATGTGAAGGGGTCTGGGATAGGCATGATTACGAGGCCGAGTACGAGGCCATGATTGCAGGTCTCGAATTAGCTAAGAGCTTGGGAGCAGAAGTCATCGAAGCCAAATGCGACTCTCTACTGGTAGTAAACCAAGTAAACAGAACCTTCGAGGTTCGAGAGGATAGAATGCAAAGGTATTTGGATAAGTTGCAGGTGACGTTACGTCATTTTAAAGAATGGACTTTGTATCACGTACCTCAAGAGCAGAACAATAAAGTCGATGCCCTTGCAAATCTGGGATCATTAGTTGAGGATGATGAAATTAGCTCGGGGACTGTCGGTCAACTCTTGAAGTCAGTAATCGAAGAAGGTCACACTGAGATAAACTCCACAAGCCTAACCTGGGATTGGAGGAATAAATATATCGAGTATTTGAAAAACGGAAATCTCCCATCGGACCCTAAAGAATCGAGGGCTCTACGAACAAAAGCTTCTCGATTCACATTAGCTGAGGATGGGACATTGTACAGGAGGACGTTCGACGGACCGTTAGCAGTATGCTTGGGACCAGGGGACACCGAGTACATCCTACGACAAGTTCATGAAGGCACTTGTGAGAACCACTCCGGTGCTGAATCACTAGTTCACAAAAGCTTCAGGGCAAGATACTATTGGGATAGTATGGAAAAAGACACTAAAGAGTTCGTTCGAAAATGTGATAAATGTCAGAGGTATGCACCAATGATCCATCAGCCCGGATAACAACTTCATTCGGTCCTATCCCATGCCCATTTATAAAATGAGGGATGGATATCGTCGGCCCTCTGCCATCGGCCCAAGGTAAAGCTAAATTCATTTTATTTATGACTGACTATTTCTCTAAATGGGTTGAAGCACAGGCCTTCGACAAAGTCAGAGGAAAAGAAGTTATAGACTTCATCTGGGATCACATCATATGTCAATTCGGGATACCTGCCGAGATTGGAATGAGGCCATTTTATTTGGTATAGACTAAAAAGAAAATAGGTTTACATAAATTGAAACGGAGAGAGTATAATAGTTTACTAATTCAAATTGTATACGGTAGAAATCCGGGCTACCCGATTTCACTATTTGGTCGAAATAGGAATGTTGCATCGAAGAGCTAGGACGTCGAGTCCGAAATCGAAGCCTCTTTTCAGATCAAGATCAATGTCAATCGAGGCCATAAAGAGACAAATTCTGAGTAATATCAGCACAACTTTATAACGAAAAGGGCGAGATATCCGCGATCGGTCGAGGATCGTGGCATAAATCTCAGAGCGGATCAAATCTTTAGCGGTTAATCAACTGTTGATATGATTTCCTACTGTAATTAGAAGTATACTTTAATTAGGACTCCTCTACTATATGAAGAGGAATTCCATTCATTTGTAAGGGGAATCTCACTGAGAAAGATATATACAAACATTTCTTTCTCGCTATTCACTTTACAGTGTTCATCTGAGTTGCTCATCCTTTCCTGTTCTCACAATATCACCTCGAGGTTACTTCAATTCGAGGTCGAGGTCTTGCTTGTGTACTGGTTTGATTTATTTTAGAGTCTAAATCAGTCATTTATTTTCTCGTTTATCAATTGGTATTGGACGAAATCACATATCGTTAAAACCACAATATAAGTTTAATTGTTATCCGAATTTTAGGGTAAACACAAATAAAGTCTAAAAATTCTTTATGCTCTACTATATTCTTCTCATCTCGAATTGGTTTTGTCATGTGTTTCTACCGGTTAGACAACTCGATTTCTTTTAATTACAAGTTCATTAACTTTGTAGCACAGTTAAATTTGGACACTCAAAGTCTTCATTAGGAAACGATGCCTTTACTTGAAAAATATAAGACTAACAAATAACTGTGTACGTGTTATATATAAGATCAAATAAACACGTGAATGTCTTCGAATTCAGGAAAGTTTCATATTTTCACCTTTATATTCTCTTTGCCTTTATTTGACACTTTTTGGGTAAACAAAACGGAAAATCGTGCTTGGGATCTTTGCTAATATAGTAATACTCGAAACTACTTAACAAACATATGATGTAATCAATCACATGGTGTAACTGCAGCAATTAATTTTGGCTGGGAAATTTTTAATTTGATACATCGTAGCTAGGTCCAAATAAGGTCAAAGAAAAGTATTTAGATTCTTCATGTTAAAGTCACCATTATAGCACTCCAGTCATCTGTATTAGTGCATGCTACTTCATAAAACTGAAAGCATTGTAGAGCCCTAATTGGTTAAGTGTTAAAATATGATATTGCAAAGGTCATTGTTAAAATAACGTTTTATCACCTTAAGCAGTAATTAAAAGAAGATGAATAATTTTACCGTATTAAGAAACAAAGGACTATATATATATATATAGTAGCACTCGCAACCTTCAAATTCTGGATCCGCCTCGGAGTTTAAATACCAAGCGAATAAGTTTTTACTGGCTAATTAATAATGATATGAACTCGTGATGCTGTTGTTCATGTAACTGTAGTCTCTTTTCCAAATATGTTATTGAGTCTCATTTCTATTACTCCTATTACACTGGAAAGTAAGTGAAATTACATTCACTTGTCAATTTTCAAAGGAATGAATGAGACGAGTGGAAGGCAGTGGTAATCTGGCCGTGAACAAAGGAATTAAAATGAATTAAGTCGTGAGTGAATATTAGGGAAATGAAAAGCATAGCAGAGATTCTGAACCAAACTTTCTAACCAATTTATAAGGAAACAGATGGTGAAAGAAAGTAACGTTGGGCCTTCACATTGTTTAAGTTGCAAGCAAGGTGCACATGTTCATATGCTCATACCAGGCAAGCAGGCCACCCTCTCATGATCCACTCCACCAACTTCGTGCTATTATTTAATTTCTTTGTTGAACTTTTCTTTTTCCCTTTTGGTCTATGATAGGCTACATGTACCTTGTTATGTTTTGATGATCTAATAAATTTAGTGTCAAGAACCAGATAAGGAATCTGATACACATCTGCACACATTCTCAAGCATGTGGAAATAACCAGACTTAAGCTGGAGTTGTACATAAGTCCTTTAGAAGTTAAAGAATCAACAAGGGGAACAGATGGGTATCAGTTCCCCTGGTGATCGTACCAATCAACTCTCCAACAACTGTAAAGTCGCTGCCTGCACACGCAACAGTACAAGCACAGTGCAGCAGTCAACTCCACTGGGAATGATCTTGTACCCAAGATGCTTACATCATTCAAGTGATGTCATCAATTTTTTATAACATGAAACCAAAGACAAAACATCACTTGAACACTTAGAGAATCTACTCAAGCACTCTCCACAGTGATTGATCATCTGCCAAGCGATTCTCAAGTGCATCAAGAACAAAGAACAACATAGCAACGGACCAATTCCCTGTATTGAGTTATTACATATCCCTTGTTGTGTTGTACCTTTGTCAAATTTCTCAACTTGTAATTCCTACTTAGCTTAGTTAGAAGCATTGTGTAGGAAACCCTTTGTAAATCATAAACCCTTTGTGTTTGTGTCTTGGCTAGAGTTAGTCGAGTTGTAAAGTCTTTGTAATAGAATTATTACAAAGTGACTTGTAATAAGATCGTTACAAGTTAATGAGGGTTAATATTTTAATTCCTAGGTTACAATAGGTTGTAATCTAAAGTGTTGCTCAATAGTGAAGTTGAAATCCTACAAGGGTAGGTCGTGGTTTTTAATCCTGTGAGCTGGAAATTTTCTAAGTAAAAACTCTCAATGCCATTTACTTACTGCAGTGTGTGTGCGTTCTGTGGAAACTAATAGAGAACCCGGTTCTCTATATAGTTTGGTGGACCCTCGAATTCTATCAATTGGTATCAGAGCGGGTTCTTTCTATCAAGCTAACACCTAGAAAGGATCCTCATGGATGCTCCACCAAACTTTGAAGAAGTTCAATCTACCTACATGCCACCAAGGTTCAATGACCACTACTATGGATGGTGGAAGACTAGGATGCACGACTTCATCATGGCTGAAGATTCCAAGCTCTGGGATGTCATCTGTGATGGTCCCTTCGTCCCACAAAAACCAGTGGCGACCCTGCTGTTACTGTTCCCAAAACAAGAAAGGAATTCAATGACGCTGACCGAAAAGCCATAGAAAAGAATTTTCGTGCAAAGAAAATTCTTGTTTGCGGCATTGGTCCTGATGAATACAACAGGATATCAGCATGTCAGTCAGCTAAAGAAATCTGGGAAGCCCTCCAAACAACACATGAAGGAACTACGCAGGTCAAGAAATCCAAGGTTGACATGCTTACAACTGAATATGAGCTCTTCAGGATGAAAGATGATGAATCCATCCAAAATATGTATACTCGCTTCACCTCTATCATCAATGAGATTCATTCTCTTGGAGAAATTATTCCAAGAAACAAACTTGTCAGGAAAATACTCAGCATCCTGCCCAGCTCCTGGAAAGCAAAGTAAACACTATCACAAAGGCAAAGAACTTGCAGACGCTGACCATAGATGAACTTGTTGGCAATCTGAAAACATACGAAATGACGAAGAAGGACAATGAACTAAGAAAGCCCAAAAGAGAGAAAAACCTGGTCCTCAATACAGAAAACAATGATTCAAGTGGTGAGGATGATGATATGGCTTACTTGACAAAATGATTCCAGAAAATGGTTCACAGAATTGGAGGCATTCCAAAAAGGGGAGTTCTAGCAAGCCAAAAAATTATGACCTATGTCATAAATGTGGTAAGCCAGGACACTTCATCAAGAACTGTCCCCTACGGAAGTAAGATCAATTCAAGCACAACACAAACAAAGAAGCCAAGAGGAACATGGTTCCTGATAAGCGCTTCAAGAGGAAGAATGCCGCTGACAATGTTGTGAAGCAAGCTCTTGCTGCATGGGAAGACTCCTCTAGCGAATCTGAAGAAGATAATGATCAAGGTGACAACTCCATGATGGCAGTAAAAAGTGAAGCAACTGAGTATGATTCTATTTTTGCCTTGATGGCTCAGTATGATGATGATGAAGATGACGACGATGATGATGAGGTAAACTTTCTGGATGTTCAGAGAGATCTGAAATCTTATTCTCCTAAAAAACTCATGTCTTTGGAATATATTTTAATAGATGCATACCATTTGAAGTTGTGCATATGACACCCTTTGGTGCAGTAACAAAAATGATGAAGTGTTTAAAGTCAATGGTCACCGGGTGAAACATTATCTTGGCAAGGTTGATGATGGCCACGTTGTGGCGTTGCTTCATTTCAAGTGATTGATGGTAACCTGCATCGTGCCGCAATGTTAAATCAGCCGCTTCTTGGGAGGAAACCCATGTTTCTTTTTATTTTTTTCATTTTTCTTATTTTTAGATAGGTTATGTATTGAGTAACTGATTTTGAAGTGAATTGTAGGAATAAGTGTGTATTGCAGGGACAATCTGGAAAAAATGGCCAAGTATTGAACTTATGCGGACCGCACCAATTCTGTGTGGACCACATAAAAATATTTGCAACCGCAGAGAAGGGTATGCGGCCGCACAATTGGAGACCCAAAATCACCAACTCTCTGGAGTTTGATTTTGCAGGAAAGCAGCCAAAATGCGACCGCACACAAAATTTTGTGGACCGCACAAGGTTATGCAACCACACTCATTTTTGTGCGGACCGCAGAAGCTAAGTCCAACAACTGGTAAAGAGTGCGTACCGCACTCAAAATTGTGCGGCCGCACTCAAGCGAGTTTTTGACCGACTTAGACAGAGTATAAATAGGGCTTTTCACCACTATTCACACTTTACACTCTCTAAACTCCCAAGCCCTAGAAAATATTGTGCACCCCAATAATAGTTCACAAATCACACTCAATTCATCAAGTTAGATTCTCACCTACATCATTCATTATTGGTATGTTTAACTCATGTAGATTTTTGTTCATTTTTCTCAATTTTTGTTTTTGTTTTCCTTGATTAGTTTAGTTAATTTTAGGCCTAAAAATGTCAAATGTGCTTCAAAATCATGTGGGTAGCTTCATACATGTTCATTGGGGACTGGGTAGACCACTCAATTTGTTCACTCTATGTTTAATTTGAAATAAATTGCAAGAACCCTAAGTTTAGGGCCGTCACTGTTCGAATTGTGCTTGCACACCATGTTTAATTTATGAAAAAAAATTGCAAGAACCCTAAGTTTATGGCCGTCATTGTTCGAATTGTGCGTCCGCACACATTCTTGTGCGGTCCGCATAACTGGTAAATAGGGAATTTGGTGTGTTTGAAATGTGCAGACCCGATCAAAATTTGGCGGTCTGCAGAAAAAGTGTGCGACCGCATAAAAATGTGTGTGACCACACTCTTAAACTTCAGAGAATTAGAACACTCAGGTTTGGACTTGTGCGGCCGCACTCAAATTGTGCAGTCCGCACTTGAGGATGTGCGTCCGCACTCCAGGGTGTGCGGCCGCACTTCAAAATTGTGTGGTCCGCACTAGACAGTCTGCGGCCGCACTCAGAATTATGTGGTCCGCACTGTCTCTTTGATGAATTATTGTCTGTAATTGTTCTGCAACTGTTTTAATTATTTTGAATTCAACTGTCCTATATAATTTGTATTGTAGACAATGGTTAGATTACACGGTAGAGGCGACACATCAAACGGGAGAGGTGAATCCTCCCGAGGCAAAGATAAAGGCACTCACCCTATATGAGTGCAATCCAAACCTATTGCCAAGAAGCTGACCACCGGTAGAGGAAGGGCCACAGAGCCCTCAGAATCCAGATCCTATGAACCATAAAGGGAAGCCTCCGAGGGTCATTCTATGGAGGTCCATCCTGAGCCCCAGTCCCAACCATGCCAACCCACTGGGCGCTATCAATTGCACAATGAACCCACATCCAGCCCTTCTGAGGGTTCTAATGCAGAAATCCAGGGTTCCGAGCCCTCCTCTTCACCTACTCCTCCGGAACCCATTGATGTCGATGATGATGATGTCCCAGATGATGGTAGAGGAGGAGACACTCAAGTGGGTGTACTTGAGAGGACAAAGAAGAGGAAAATGCGGGAAGATCGATTCGTCAACTTGTCAGCATTTAACAGATTCCGAGAGTTGTGGCCCATGAGATCACTCAAATTTGAGCAACAATTCTTGATGAAGGATTTGGATATTCATAATCCAAATGTCGTTAGACAGTTCCAGGAGTGCAAGGGGTGGAAGTGGTTCATTCACCCGGTCTTAAATGCAAATGAGCACTTGGTCAGGGAGTTCTACACAAATGTCGTGCATATCAAGAAGGGGACAAAAGTGACAGAAGTGAGAAATCTGAAAGTACGCTTCGACGCTTGCTCTTTGAACACTTACGTGGGATTTGAAGAAGTGGAGGCAGTCCAGTACATAGAGAAGTTGGCTCTGGGTGAAGCAGCTCGCCCTTGGCTAGCTGAGATGTTGGCTGCTCGAGGACCACCACCACCATGGATTACAGCAGGAGTTCTGATTCTCCAGGCCACCCTTAATTTTGAAGCTAAAGGGTGGCAAACCTTTGTGTGTAGCAGGATTGATCCGAGCTTGAATGAGAACAACCTCCCACTTCCCCGAGCAGTTCTGGTGGCTTCTATTATGGCGGGGTACCCGATCAATGTGGGTGCCATCATGTCAACCAACATCACATTGGCGGTTCGAAAAAGTGAAAAGTCCTACCCTTATCCAAACACCCTCACGGAGTACTTCAATGATGCCATGGTGGAGCCGAGGCCATATGACACAAAAATAAAGGCCAAGAAGCCTTTCTCATGGTATCACTTGCAGGGTGCAGACAACCCAAAGTTCAAGGGTTAGGTCACTACCACCATTGGTCAGTCTGACGAGCCATCAATGGTGGTTTCAGAGGCTGCTGCTGAGCCATCTACAACTCCCATGCCTTCCACAGTAGCCAGACCTTCCACCGAGACAGCCGCCATGCCACCACTTTCATCCTCTAGGCCATCAGGTTTAGTTCCAGTGCCAGCCTCATTCACCTATCCTCTTACTGCGTTGCGAGTCTCCCAAACTTTAGCGAGCCTCAACAACTGGATGCAGACAACCACTTCTAAGATGTCTGGCATATCGAGTACTGTTTCGGCGCAGTCCTCTACTCCAACAGTGTCACAGGTACCTCCGTCAGTGGAGGAAACATTGAAGAAGATTCTGGACAACCAGAAGACTATCATGGACACACTAGTAGCTCAGGGGGGAGGGGGTGTGCTATTGAGGAGTTGGACAAGCAAGTGAAGAAGATGAGAAATTCCCAGGTTTCGAAGAAAGCAGTGTAGAGTTTGAGACAGGAGGTGAGGAAGTTAGCAGCAACATGTGATTTGCCCTTTGACCTACTGACGGAGACAAGTCCATCAATACCAGCTGACACAACATCATCATCAACAGAGGCACCATCAGTAGAGGCATCAGTTGGCCAGTCTGACAAGCCAGATCTCACTTCCCTCACTGCTAAGGAGATGCTCACATTTCCCTATTCAGATGCTCACATACCCTATTGTCCCTCAGCCCGGAGATGATGACATACATTTAGAGGAGACCGAGGGTGGTGATGCTGCCAATCACCCCGATACCACATAGGGAGTTTTCTTTACTCTTTACCCTCTTATGTTTTGATTTTGCTAAGCATTGAGGACAATGCTTGTTCTTTTTCTGGGGGGTGGTCTATTTTGGTATTTTGGATGATTTGGATGACTTTTGATGACATTTGATTACATTTGGGCCTGTAATAACTTTAATACTCTTTTTCATTTTCTTTTATCTTTATTTTCTCCCTCATTATGTATATATTCATCCCTCTTTTATATATATATATATATATATATATATATATATATATATATATATATATATATATATATATATATATACATACCTTCGGTATTTATTTCAAAGCTTCTTCGTTTTGCTTTCTTAATAGTATAGCTTCTTAATTACTTTATTAACTTCTTTTGATCTGTTAGCTTCTTTTATGTTTTAGTAAACAACAAGTCTTTGGTTTCTTAATACCACTGTTCTTTCCAAATGTAGGCCTTGTGTGAATCGGGTGGCTCTTCCCAACGATGAATGGCGTGACAACCTTCTTAAGGGATCGAGTCAGTTTTTCATGTTTAGGTAGAAACAAGTAGTGTTAATGAATAAATAAGGGTCGAGCATGTTTCACTTGGTACCGACACACTTAACTATGCGCTTATGGTTAAAAATAAGTTTTTGTAAAGAAATAGCTGTAGTTAATGACCTTGTGACTCTTGTGTTGACTTAGGAAATCATTGGGTGGTTTAGGTGAACCATTAGCGATTTTCAATCTTGAAGGCGGTTGTTGTGGGCCCTGGACTCTATTATCTTTAACAATACGGTTGTATGAGGTGAGAAATTTTGTTACAAGTCCAAGTACCCGTGCGAATGGTCTAGAACTTGACCCGAATGTTCTAGGAAAAATTCTAAGTTAGCTTGGCTTGAGAAGTGATTATAGGCTCTCCTTGGCCCGTTTTGAAATCTTCCATGGCCTGCTAATGATATCCTCCTTATTAAACCCTTTTGAGCCTAAAGCCTTTTTATTCGATAACCATATTACAAGCCTTTAACCGTTTTATAGTGACTCTCTTGGCACCCGACTTTTCTTTAGCACTCATGTGATTCAAATGGCAAAAACATAAGTTTGGGGGAGAGGCGAGGATTTTAAAGATGGTTACAAGGCACAAAAAAAAAAGAAATAAAGGAAGGAAGAACAAAGAAAAGCACAAAAAGAAAGTGAATAAGATGAAAGGGTTGAAAGGATGCAAAAGAAAGCAAAAGTGCAAAGCATGGAGAAAACAAAGAAGGAGATTGTGAATAGCATGACAAGGAAAGATTGATGTTAAGTATATCTAATCCCCATAAGGGAAAAGAAAATTAATTAAAAAGTCGGAAAAGTATGAGCCAACAAGAGAAAGTGAAGTGCTAAAGGAAATATGAACCAATTCCAATCTGATATTTCCCTCCTTAGTCCAAAAGCCTTCATTACATGCCGAAAAAGCCCTACGTGATTTCAAGCCGAGCAAGCTTATATTATTGGTGATTTACATTAGGGGAAAGCATATGGTACTTAGAGCTGGACTTGTGACATTCTTTTGAGAGTGATGAGCGAGTCTTTCTCGAGTCATTATTTTGAATTCTTCATTCGTGAGTGAGATGAGCTTCCAGAGAGTATAGGAGGAGAAGTTTCGGATCCACAACAACTTGCATGCATGAAAGTCTGAGCTTCCTTGATGAACAAAGTCAACCCTTGATGCTAAAGCATCACATTAAAGCCATTTATGCTTCAACATTCAAATCATAGGCTTGTTAATGATTCATGAGCGTATGGGTAATTGTTGGTCCTAATTGATTTGTGTTTGACTCAACTTAGGCTAGCTGAAATACCCATTTTTTCTAGTGGAGTTGGGAATTGCCTTAATTGCTTGAGGACAAGAAAAAGCTTAAGTTTTGGGAGTTGATAAGTAGGGATTTTAACCGCTTATTTGCTCTCTTTTACTTGCGTTTTAGCTCAAAAATGCTTAAAGGTATTCCCGAGAACTAATGAAACGTGCTTTCTTGCAGGAATATTGGGAGATGAGCCAAAGAAGTGAAATCAACTCAAAAAGGAGTAAAAATTGGACAAGGACCAAAACAAGGAAAAAAGGCCTACAGTGCGGATCGCACAATATTGTGTGCGACAGCAAACTATGAAGAGGCACTGTTGGATTTCCTTCAGAGAATGCGGACCTTACAATTATTGTGCAGCCACAGAGAGGAGATTCATAGTGTGTTTTTGGGCAATCTGAAGATATGCGGACTGCACTATTATTGTGCGGCCGTAGGAGTCAAAGTGCGGCCGCACTCATAAATGTGCGGTCCACATAAGAAGGTCCAGCCCCTGTCCAAGTCAAGTGCGCGGCCGCACGAAGCAATGTGCGGTCCACACAATTAGATGAAGTGCGGTAGCATCCCAGTTTTATACGACCGCAAAAAGCTCAGTTGACCAGTCAATCTCAAAGTGCGGACCGCACATAGAATTGTGCCGCCACACAACCTCCGCAGGGGCATTTTTCTCAGATATTTTCAGCTTAGTATAAATATAACTTTTTTTCATTTTTAGGTAAAGTTGTGTACGTTAGGAGCACCTGAGCCGTTTTTCTTTACTGTATTGGGTAACGTTGTACTAGATTAACTTCTAAACATTAGATTTTCTTTCCTTAATCAAGTATTATGAATTCTATATTAGTTTCTTCTTCAATTTTTTCATTTTTCATGAGTAGCTAAAGCCTTAGCTAGGGTTGTGACCCAACCCTAGTATGGGTACTTAACGGGTTATTGATTTAGGGCTTATTTATGATTGTGTATATGATATTTAGCCTTTTTCTTGCTTGAATTCTAGAATTAATGGTTGCAAACATTGATTCATGCCAAATTGACTTAGTCTCTACTTGAGAAAGTGAGACTAAGTCTTGAAAAAAATGGCTAACTAGGAATTGGGGTGAGTTCAAGAAATTGATAGCCCCAATTAAAGGGTCAAACCTAGAGATAATAAGACCCGACTAGAGCATTTATCACTTGCTTTGTGAAATACCCATTTGGACTTGAGAAAGCTAAATCGGGCAAAATACTCAAACTACCGAGAGGTATAGAGTGAGTAATTGTGTGTGATTGCTATACTGTATCCCGATCAACCAAACATGCCATAAAGCTCTAAATCCCTTAGGTAACCAACTAGGCGGAAGTCGCAACCCTAGATCTTTCATAACTTGAAAAATAACCAAAACCAAAATTATTGTCTCTTAGCTTTACTATTGCAATCAATAGAGTAAAACTTAGAAGTATAAACAACAATTGTCAATTGGTGTGAGTTTGGGCGAGATTAATTTTTGGCGCCGTTGTCGGGGAGTTAAACGGATTTAGCTATATATCTAGGTTTTGTGTGTTTTGTCTTCCTTTCCTTCTGAGTCACTAATTTTGTTTTTAAATTACTTATAGGTACATGAATATATCTCAACAACGAGCCCATCAGGAATTTTCCATTGGGGGAGGAAGTGGACGATGATTAAGGAGATGAGGTTCATCTCGAACCTCAAGCAAATAGGCGAGGCCGACCGCCTCATGATAATATTCCCGTTCCTCCTCCACCTCCACCAAGAGCGGCAGTGCACCAGGTGTTGCTGAACGAGGGTTATGATAGTGCTATAGTCCCACCCTGTATTAGGGCGGGCAACTTCCAAATCACCAACACGATGCTTACACTACTTGAGCAACGTGGACTCTTCACCGGGGATCCAAACCGAAATGCTTACAAGCATCTCAAGGGGTTCGCCGATACTTGTTGGGGGAGCAAGCAAATGATTGTTTTCGAGAATGCACTGCGTTTGAGGCTATTTCACTTTTATCTACGGAGAAAGGCATTGGATTGGTTAGAGAGATTACCCAATCATTCCATCCATACATGGGATGAGTTGGCCCAAAAATTCATTGCCAAATTCTTATCTCCGGGGAACATGGCTACACTACGGGATGAATTTCTAGCATTCAAGCAAGATCCCAATGAGCCATTTCACGAGATTTGGGAAAGATATCGTACCATGGTTAAAGAGTGACCGAATAATTATATGATCGAGGCCATGATCCAACAAACCTTCTATAGAGGGATCAACACAACAAATCAATATGTGGTAATTCAACTCGCCAACGGGAACTTCATGAACACGCCTTATGCCGAAGCTTGTGAAATTTAGGATGAGATGGCGGATACCTTGTCGGCATGGCAAAGTAGGGCCAATGTTCCTCAATGTAGCCCAAATGTCATTCACCTACACAAGGAGCTACATGATCATGGGCAAGCTATTTCCGAGTTGACAACCACAATGAACCAAGTGGCCAAAGCTCAGCTTCAACAAGTTCAAGGGCCGAAGCAAGTGAATGTGATGGAAGGGGTGAATATGATGAACAAGAGACGAGAAAGAGGTCAACAAGTGCAAAACCTTTCGGAACAATTTGTGCAAGATGAAACATTGAAGAAGATTCTGGAGAGCTAGAAGACCATTATGGATACACTTGTGGCTCATGGGGGAGCTATTGAAGAGGGCAAGCAGGTGAAGAAGATGAGGAAATCCCAGTCTTCAAAGAAATCAGTGGAGAGATTGAGAAAGGAGGTGACGAAGATAGCAGCAGTGGGTGATTTTCCATTTGACCTACTGATGGAGATAGATCCATCTGTACCAGCAGACCCAGTAGCACCATTAGCAGAGGCACTAGCTTGCAGTCTGATGAGCCAGATCTTACTGCCCACACTGCTGAGGAGATGGTTCAGATGCTCGCCAACCCTGTTGTTCCCCATCCAGATGATGATGAAATACAGGTTGTGGAGCCCGAGGGTGGTGATGCTTCCAGTCACCCTGAGACCACATAGGGAGTTTTCTTTACTCTCTACCCTCCTTTATTTTGATTTTGCTAAGCATTGAGGACAATGCTTAGCAAGGCACCAGCTGGCCAGTCTGACGAGAAAGGAGATGAGGAAATCCCAGGCTTCAAAGAAATTAGTGGAGAGATTGAGAAAGGAGGCGACAAAGGTAGCAACAACGGGTGATTTTCCATTTGACCTACTGATGGAGACAGATCCATTAGTACCAGCAGACCCAGCAGCACCATCAGCAGAGGTACTAGCTGGCCAGTCTGACGAGCTAGATCTTACTGCCTACACTGCTGAGGAGATGCTTCAGATGCTCGCCAACCCTGTTGTTCCCCAGCCAGATGATGATGAGATACAGTTGGCGGAGCCCGAGGGTGGTGATGCTGCCAGTCATCCTGAGACCACATAGGGAGTTTTCTTTACTCTCTACCCTCCTTTATTTTGATTAGTCTAAGCATTAAGGACAATGCTTGTTCCTATTCGGGAGCGGGGCAGGGGGGGTGGTCTATTTTGGTTAGATTTGATGACATTTGATGACATTGTCCTGTAATAACTTTAAAACTCTTTTTATTTTATCTTTATTTTCTCTTTTATTATGTATATATTCATCCCTCTTCTATATATTCTATTTCCCTCAATTTGTATATTCATTTGCCATACTTTCAGTAGTTTATTTCATAGATTCTTCATTTTGTTTTCTTAATAGTATAGCTTCTTATTTACTTTAATAGATTCTTTTTGATTTATTAGCTTCTTTTTATGTTTAAGCGAACAATAAGCCTTTGGTTTTCTTAATGCCGTGGTTCTTTCCAAAGGTGGGTTTTGTGTGAACCGGGTGGCTCTTCCCAACGATGGATGTCGTGACAACCTTCTTAAGGGACCGGGTCCGTTTTGGATGTTTATGTAGAAACAAGTAGTATTAATGAATACATAAGGGTCAAGCATGCTTCACTTGGTACCAACACACTTAATTATGCGCTTATGGTTAAAAACAAGTGTCTGAAAAGAAATGGCTCTAGTTAGTGACCTTGTGACTCTTGTGTTGACTTAGGCAATCATCAGGTGGTTTGGTTGAACCATTAGCGATTTTCAATCTTGAATACAGTTTTTATGGGCCCTCGACTCTATTCTCTTAACAATTCGGTTGTGTGAGAGGTGAGGTATTTTGTTACAAGTCCAAGTACCCATGCGCATAGTCTAGAACTTGTCTCGAATGTGTTTCTAGGCAAAATTCTAAGTTAGCTTGGCTTGAGAAGTGATTGTAGGCTTTCCTTGACCCACTTTGAAACCTTCCATGGACCACAAATGATATCATCCTTAGTCAACCCTTTTGAGCCTAAATCCATTTTTTATTCGATAACCACGTTATAAGCCTTTACTCATTTTATAGTGACTCTCTCTTGGCACCCGAGCTTTCTTTAGTACTCATGAGAAACAAATGGAAAAAACATAAGTATGGGGAAGAGACGAGGAGTTTAAAGATGGTATCAAGGCACAAAAAAGAGAAAAGAAATTAAGAAGAGGAAAGGCAAAGAAAAGAAAGGAAGAACAAAAGAAAAACACAAAAAGAAAGTGAATAATGTGAAAGGGTTGAAAAGATTCAAAAGAAAGCAAAAGTGAAAAGCATGGAGAAAACAAAGATGGAAAGTATGAATAACATGCCCAAGAAAGAGTGATGTCAAATCTCTCTAGTCCCCCTAAGGGAAAAGAAAATGGCTCAAAGAGTCGGTAAAGTAAGAGCCAAAAAGAGAAAATGAAGTGCTAAAGGAAAGATGAACCAGTTCCATTCCAATATTTCCCTCCTTAATCCAAAAGCCTTCATTACATGACGAAAAAGCCCTACTTGATTTCAAGCCGAGTAAGCTTACATTAGTGGTGATCTACATGAGGGGCAAGCATATGGTACTTAGAGCCGGGCTTGTGACATTTTTTTGAGAGTGATGAGCGAATCTTCCTCAAGTCATTGAATTGAGTGCTTCATCCATGAGTGAGCTGAGCTTTCGGAGAGTATAAGAGGAGGAGTTTGGGATCCACAGTGATCTACATGAAAGAGCAAACTTCCTTGATGAACAAATTCAAACCTTGATGCTCAAACGTCATATTAGAGCTATTTGTGCTTTAACATTCAAATCATAGGCTTGTTAATGATCATGAGTGTGTGGGTAATTGTTGGTCCCAACTTATGTGTGTTTGATTCAACTTAGGCCAGCTGAAATAACCCTTTTCTAGTGGAGGTGGGAATTGCCTTAATTGCTTGAGGACAAGCAAAAGCTTAAGTTTGGGGGAGTTGATAAGTAGGGATTTTGACTGCTTATTTGCTCTTTCACTTACGTTTTAGCTCAAAAATGCTTAAAGGTATCCCCTAGAATTAATGAAATGTTCTTTCTTGCAGGAATATTGGGAAACAAGCCAAAGAAGTGAAAATCAACTCAAGTAGGAGTAAAATTGGACAAGAACCAAAATAAGGCAAAAAAGACCAAAGTGCGGACCGCACAATATTGTGTGTGACCGCAGACTCTGAAGAGCCACAACCAAAATTCCATCATAAAGTGCGGACCGCACAATTATTGTGCGTCCGCATAAGACAAGAACCAGAGAGATGTGTTTTGGGGGCATGAAGAAGTGCGGACCACACTATTATTATGTGGCCTCAGAATGCTAAAAATGCGGCCGCACTCAGAAATGTGCGATCCGCAGAAAGTGCCCATGTACAACCTAAGATCAAGAATGCGGCCACAATCAAAAATGTGCGGTCCGCACAATCATAGGAAGTGCGGCCGCACCTCATATTTATGCATCCGCAGAAAGCCAACCTGTCAAGTCAACCTCAAAGTGCGGACCGCACATAGAATTGTGCGGTCGAACAACCTCCACAAGAGCAATTTGGTCCGATAATTTTAGCTGGGTATAAATAGATCTTTTTGTCATTTTTAGGTTAAGTGGGGAGCACCTGAGAACATATAGCCGTTTTTATTTTACTGTGTTGGGTAACTTTGTAATAGAATATCATTTTAACATTAGATTTTCTTCTCTTAATCATATATTATGAGTTTAATCTTAGTTTCTTCTTTAATTTCTTCATTTTTGCCTATGAGTAGCTAAATCCTTAGCTAGGGTTGTGACCCAACCCTAGTATGGCTACCTAATGGATGATTGATTTAGGGCTTATTTATGATTGGGTATATGCTATTTATCCTAGTTCATGCTTTAAGAATTGATGGTTGCAAATATTGATTCATGCTTAATTGACTTAGTTTCTACTTGAGAAAGAGAGACTAACTCTAGGAAAACTTGGCTGACAAGAAATTTGGGTGTACTCAAGAAATTTATAGCCCCAATTAAAGGGTTGAATCTAGAGATAGTAAGACCCGGCTTGAGCATTTATCACTTGTTTTGTGAAATACTCATTTGGACTTGAAAAAGCCAAATTTGGTAAAATCACTCAAATTACCGGGAGGTATAGAATGAGAAATCGTGTGTGATTGCTATACTGTATCTCGATCAACCAAACATGCCTTAAAGCTCTAAATCCGTTTGGTAACCAACTAGGCAGAAGTCGCAACACTAGATCTTTCATAACTTGAAAAACAACCAGAACCAAAAATATTTTCTCTTAGCTTTACTATTGCAATCAATAGAGTAAAAATTAGAAGTAGACACAATAATTGTGAATGTGGAAGTGCAGTATTGAGCATGTCATATACTAGACTAGGTATATACTAATCCCACACAAAGCTCTCTGTGGAATCAATCCCGACTCGCGTTAGGTATTTATAATTGTATCGACAACCTCACAATCCCAAGTAGTGGTGTGAGTTTGGGCGACATCAGCTGAGAGTCCGACCAAGCTTGAGGATGTTATCTCTAGTGAAAATTTAGTGGAACAATCTGGTGACAAGATAGTGGAAGAATCTGATGACAAGGTGGTGGAATATTTAGGTGAAAATGTGTCTGAGAAACTAGTGTCTATGAAGTCCGTTGAGAAGGGAAAAACTGCTCGCAAGTTTGTTAAAAGGAAAGTTGACGCCGATGAGGAACCTGGTTCCTCCAAGAAAGCCAAAGTTGATGATTCCCAGAGTATTGGGAAAGAAAAATTGAGAAATCAGAAGGTACTATGAGGCCGTACATTTGCCCCTGAAATTTTGGAGATGGCTAGAATGAGGCAATTGGTTGAAATTTGTTAATTTTTGGTAGTGGACATACTTTTTCACCGGTGATGCTCCCAATGTGTATGTGGAGGAAGTACACATCTTCTATGCCGACTTATTCAAAGTTGAGGATGACCATATCTGCTTGATGGTGAATAGGGTTGACATTGTGATGGACTCTACTCTGCTGGGATCTATTCCAGGCGTGCCTGCTGAAGGGTTGTCTTCAATTCAAGGTTCTTGCTCTTCAAATTTCAGAAATGCTATTGTTAAGGATAAGGCAATCCAACAAGGGGAATGGTTACACAAGAAGGCTCTCCTTCCAGTGTACCAATTGTTGTTTGAGATAGTGAATAAGGTGCTACTCCCCCGTGCTGAAAGAAGGTCTATTAGTTCCAGAGCCGACCTAGTTCTCATGGAAGCTCTGGATGGATTCACCACCATCAACGTGACTGTGATTATGATCGAACACATGCAGAAAGTGGCAGAGTTCAAAGATGGTAACCATGGGCTGCCTTATCGGTTTCTTCTCACCAAAGTGTTTGAGTACTTCAAAGTTCCTATGGGACAAGCTAAGGTGGTCACCCGTAAACAAACCTTCTCTAAGACCACTCTTGAAGAATGTGAGTGCATTGATAAGGTTGGAGGAGTTGGAAGCACTTCTACCATCTTTCAGTTGATCAACACACATAATAGTGCTACTGAGGAGATCATGAAGTTAAAAGCAAGGAATGCTATTCTTGAGGGTCAGCTCAATCAACTTCAGGAGGCATCTGGTTCCAGTAGCTCTCATAGCATAGAGGTTGCCCGTCTGACAAAGGAGAATGCCGAGCTCAAGAAACAAGTTGAGGACTTGAAAGAGAAACTGTTCAGTGAGCAAATGTCAGCGAATGCTTGAATGGATTTAGTCCTTACAACTTTGCCTCCTTCTCTAAGCCCTCTCCTTCCAATGCTCCCTAGAAATGTCCCCTCCAGTGTCAAGCTTTAAGTGTCCGTCTCTTATATTTTTCTGATGATGTTTGTGGTTGGTACTTGTTTTTTATGTTTGAATTGTGGATGGTTGTTGGTAACATTGGAACTTCTTCTTGTCTTAAAATCCAAATTGTTTAATGAAAGCTTTTCCCTTTTTACTGTGTATACATTGCTCTTTTGTCTCTGTCTTCTATTATGTTTGTGTACACACATGTGGCATGAGTTACCTACGCTGGACTTCTTTTTGCTTCTTACTTGATTTTGTTATTTTTATGATGCCAAAAGGGGGAAGAATATTTGAGGGGGAATATGGATTCAAGGGGAATTCAGGGATAAGTGTAGTCAATTCTGGTTCTTAGGGGGAATTTCAGTTATAAGTTTGTCATCATCAAAAAGGGAAAAACTGATAGGTTACATGTACCTTGTTATGTTTTGATGATCTAAAAAACTTAATGTCAAGAACCAGATAAGGAACCTGATACACATATGTACACATTCTCAAGCATGTGAAATAACCAGACTTAAGCTGGAGTTATACATCAGTCCTTCAGAAGTTAAAGATCAACAAGGGGAACAGATGGACATCAGTTCCCCTGTGATTGTACCAGTCAACTCTCCAACAGCTATAAAGTCGCTGCCTGCACACGCAACAGTACAAGCACAATGCAGCAGTCAACTCCATTGAAAATGATCTTGTACCCAAGATGCTTACATCATTCAAGTGATGTTATCAATGTTTTATTAACATTAAATCAAAGACAAAACATCCCTTGAACACTTAGAGAATCTCCTAAGCACTCTCCACAGTGATTGATCATCTGCCAAATGATTCTCAAGTGCATCAAGAACAAAGAACAACATAGCAACGGACCAGTTCCATTATATTGAGTTATTACATGTCCCTTGTTGTGTTGTACCTTTTTCAAAGTTTCTCAACTTGTTATGCCTACTTAGCTTAGTTAGAAGTATTGCGTAGGAAAGACTTTGTAAATCATAAACCCTTTTGTGTTTGTGTCTTGGCTAGAGTTAGTCGAGTTGTAAAGTCTCTGTAATAGAGTTATTACAAAGTGACTTGTAATAGGATCGTTGCAAGTTAGTGAAAAATTAATAGTTTAATTCTTAGGTTACAATAGGTTGTAATCTAAAATGTTGCTCAGTAGTGAAGTTGAAATCCTACAAGGGTAGGTCGTGGTTTTTAATCCCATGAGCTGAGAATTTTTCACGTAAAAACTCTCAATGTCATTTACTTACTGCAGTGTGCATGCGTTCTGTGAAAACTAATAGAGAACCCAATTCTCTATATAGTTTGGTGAACCCTCGAATTCTATCAGCTTAGCTATTCAGTCATTGAAAACATATTGATTTAACTAATTCGGAATCATATCAGATAGTCTACCAAAAGCAAAGAGCTGTTTGTTTCAAAATTCTTCAATCTGACTCGAAACTTATTATTAATGATAATCTGATCCCGACAAAGAATATATAAAAAATACTTTCTTATAACATCTGAACCACCAAGTGATAAGCCTTTGTTTTATCTCTAAGGAGAACAAAGAAGTAGTTTATTTTTGGGAAAAGCTTCAAATTTAACCTTTTATTTTTGGATATTATCTATATTTAATCTCCGTTATATTATTCGGATAAATTTATCCCTAATATTATACTATCTAGGAAAATTTATCCCTACCTTATTAAACTTTTAAAAATTACCCATCAATCTGTTAGGTAACCCAAAATGTCCCAAATCCCTTTTATTTTAAATCACTTGTTCTTCTTCTTAATCCACTATTTTCAAAAATTATTATTAATGTGAATGCTAAAGCTACTAAACTATACAATTTATTCATGAATATTTTTAATTGCCATTGCACCCACTTCTCTTCTTGTGATAATGGTTTATGAATTGATTTAATATTTTTATAATTTTTCAACTATATTCACACCAGAATTTTGTGGGTCTATTTGTTATGTATTATATGTGGGTACTTATCATGTATATACATGTACATTCCAATTAGTATTCGGTCGACTAACTTAAGAGTGCATATTGCGTAGACATTTGATTAAAGAAAAGTTGAACTCAACAATGCAAAGTCTCCTATGAACTTCAACTGCTACCACTAATATTTGCAAAGTCTCCGTATCTTTTGTGGAATGAATTAATAAAGATGGGGTATAGTAAATACTTTTGGAATTTAGACAAGCTATCTAGTTTATATTCTTCAATTTACTATACTTTATTTACTAACCTTTGGATTATATAACTTAAAGGAAAGTTCTATAAAGCGGTGATTAGACCGGCCATGTTGTATGTGGCTGAGTGTTGGGCAACCAAGAATTCTCATATCCAGAAGATAAAAGTAGCAAAAATGAGGATGTTGAGATCGATGCACGTGCACACTAGGCTGTATAAAATTAAGAATGAAGATATTCGGGAGAAGGTGAGCGTGACTCACATGGACGACAAGAGGTGGGCAACGAGACTTAGATGGTTCGGGCACGTGCGGAGGAGAAGCCTAGATGCGCTGTTTAGGAGGTGTGGGCGGTTGGCATTGGCAAGTATGAGAAGAGGTAGATGGCTGTCTAAGAATTATTGGGGTGAGGTGATCACACAGAACATGACTTTTGATAGGAAGGTGTGCAGGTCGAGCATTAAGGTTGTAGGTTAGGAGGGAGTCGAGCGTTTTTCTACTTTGACCGGGGGCGGGGCTAGGCTTGTAGTGTTTCGCCTTGGGATGTTAGTGGTTTACGTAGTTTTCACACTATTTTCGTTTTTCATAGTTCTATGGTATTATTGCTGGTTATTGTTATTTCCTTTTCATCTATTTTCTGTCTCTTACGATGCTGATATTATTTTTCTGGCTTCTGTTGCTATCACAGATCTATTATTTATTTTCGTCTTCTTGAGGTGAGGATCTTTCGAAAACTGCTTCTCTACTCCTCCGGGATAGGGGTAAGGTCTGCGTACACTCTATTCTCCCTAGACCCCAATTGTGAGATTTTACTGGATTGTTGTTGTTGTTGTAATTTTTATTTTCTAATTAAGAAAGTCGGTAAATACCAACAATTTTAAAAATAGTGGATCAAGAAGAACAATAAGTGACTTAACTAAAATGATTTGAGGGATTTTGTGTTGCCTAACGGACTGAGTGATAATTTTTAAAAGTTTGCTGATAATAGGGATAACTTTGATCGGATAATATAACGGTAAGAATATTTTTGACACGAGTAATATAACTGAGGTTATAAGACAATATTCATAAATAAAGGGATAAAGTTGGACCTTTTAACCTTTATTTTTCGTTATATGAGGAAAAAGGGGGAGTTACTTGCTTGGGGATGTAACTGGTCAATGTCGGTCCACCACAGTTGCAGAGACAGGAAAGTGAAATATCAGTCGCGCATTATTGTCTCATAACAACCTCTCCTCAACCACTTCAATCGCCTTATTTTTCTTTCCGGATAAATCTTAGGAATTATTCTGATTATGTATGTCCTTAAATAACTCATTCGAACTAATCCTGAGTTGATTATTAATACTAACTCGACGTAATTAACAACATAGCATTTGAAACTAAAATTGATACTTTCAATAATTTTAAAGATGATATTGCTAGTATTTGAGAATAAAATTGTGATAGATCCAAGAAGAGCACGTTAAGACAAAGAAATACATAAACATTATTCCCTTCGATCCACAATAAGTGATTTTTTGGTTTTTTTTTGTGATCCAAAAAGTGATTTTTCTAAATTTCAACAATGAATAAATTTTTTTTTCCACATTGCCCTTGTAGTAAATAGTGTTGGAGTATGCGTTAGAGGTGTTTATGTGAAGAGATATTAAATATTAATATGATCAATTTCAATGCTACTTAATGTTAAAAAGTGAATTTTTTAATTTGTGTAAAAACAAACAAAAAAATCACTTATTATGAATCGGAGAGAATACTAAATTAAATACATCTTCCTTATCCTAGCTTTCAATTCATGGAGGATTGAAGAGTGAGCAAAAGGGGCGGTAAGTAAATAAAAAACCCTTTCTCATGAGCAGGGTAGTTTTTTTTTTTTTTTTTTAAAAAAAAAAAAACTAATTAATAATTAATAAAGCAAGTTAGATTTTGGTAAGACTACTGCCAAAGATGGAAAGACAGGATCAAATAAGAAAATGCAACTCTTGTAAAGGAAGTCACATCTTGTAACATAATTTTTAGAAGGGAAATATATCAATCTTGCTTTTTCACATAACCATCAAGGTGCCAATCCTAACAGCCACTTTCCCTGCCATATTATATTTAAAAATTTAAAGATTACTCCCTCTTTGGGAGCTACCATCATTTGGACCAAATTTATCATTCAACAAAGTTAATGAGAGTACTATCCATTACTGGGAGGAGTTAAAAACTTGTGAGTAATTCGTGAACCGTAAATGAAAAGCTAATTAAGGATAGGAATCATAGTTGTTTGGTATTGGCTGAAGATCCAATTCATTCATAATTCGGATTCAGTATCCATTTTGTAGCATTTAACCCGAAAATATTAGTTTCAGGAGACTTACGAATTTCTCCCGGCCGAAGCGAATCTGCAACAATCACGACTTTGAGTTACCGATCTGCAAGAATTATCACAAAGCGAAAGAATTCCTTGATTTCCACAGTGTAGGTATAGAGAATTCGACACTAGCTGTTGTTTTTTCCATAAGAAACTTTAAGAAAATCTTCCTTTTCTACACCCATAATGATGTATTTGTAAGTTATAAGTGAGATTTAGGAGAATAACAAACTAACGAGATAATTTAATTAGCATTCGTTATGGGTGGACTCGACCCAGTAACTTTTTGCAACACATTTTCTAGGTTATTCTTTGGACACAAATAACATATACGAATTTGTATAGGTGGATGTTGCCCCACTTGCTTGAGTCTTTGTTGCTGCCATGCATATACCCACATGTCGATTTCTCGCTCAAATTTCAATCTGGACATAACCATGTTAAGGAGAAAGAAGACAGAAAGGATAAAGAAATATCCATGTAACCATTAAATGAATGAACAAATAACAGTAGGACAGTTGACGTAATTAACAAGTTCCATAAATTATTGGTAAGCCTACCAGCTTCAGAATCTCAAGATACTACTCGAAAACAATAAATTAAGAAGGACACTCATGATGCTGAGTGTTAACTGACTCGATTAGTTTCATATATTTGTTAGAGTATACTATATACATTATTTAATTTATTGTTCCTACACATATAGATTAGTATAAGAAGAGAAAGACATAATGCTGATTCCAGCAGAAAAATAATTGTCGTATTGAACTATATACTATACGGTTGTGCGCTGAGACAATTTCCTCACAATTTCCATGATGTTGTATGGAAGTAGGGGCATTGCACGGAACAAGTACAATATTGCCTTAGGTGACAGACAGAAATCTCATGGACTAGCTGTAGAAAAGATAACATCTTTTTAGTTTGGTCACTGCGTTTTGCACAGAGCCAGCCAAGTTATGGGTTCAATACTTGCAACCACTCAATTATCATTACTAGAAATCCCGACCAATCTTTTGCGATCAAAGTTGATCGGTCAAAAAAAGCAATCAAAATTGGTCAAAAAAGGAGAGAAAAATATTTTATATTTATTTTAAATAATTTACTGACCAAGATTGGTCGGTAAACTGGTCAACAAGTTGACCGAGATGGTCAGACTTGCTTGGTCAAAGAAACTTTCACATTACCGACCAAGTGAGACCCAATTATAAAGTTTTAATAATTATATTATTATTCAAAATTGGTCGGTTAATACAGGGGAAGCATTTAGCGACCAACGTTGGTCGCTATTTTTTAATTTCTGGAATATAACTGACCAAAGTTGGTCGGTTATTAAGTCAATATTGGTCAAAATTAAAAATCACTTTTATATTTACTATCTAAATAATATAAATGTAATTCGTTAATACTTTTGTAATACAAGGGATCAATACACTAACATATACTCTAACATGCTATATATGTAGTTAAAGTAGTACAACGAAGCGTGTTATATATATATATATATAGGCCAGACGTTTTGTTTTTAATATTCAACGATGCATCTGAGTATGTTATAATCCGATGATCAATTTACACACAAATATATTTGCTGATAAATTATATATAATAATTAGGATCTTCACAAGTCTATCAATCACTAAGAGAACCCGACCCTTATAATCGTTGAATATTAAAAACAAAGCGTCTGACCTATATCTATTAATAGTAAAAACAAAACGTCTCGACTTATATCGATTAATCTATGTCATGCATTATTAGTGATGAATGAATGTAATCCATTAACTTTGTTATAATTCAAATAATGAATACAGTAACATATACTATTACATGTTATATATGTAGTTAAAGTAGCACGAAGTGTGTGCGTTATATATATACATACACTAACATATACTATAACAAGCTATATATACGTTAAAGTATTACAATGAAGTGTGTGTGTGTGTGTATACTTTGATAGCCGTATATATATAAGAACATGAAGCGCTAGGAAGACATGGTCGGGTTCTTTTAGGGATTGATAGACTTGTAAATTGATTCATCGACTTATAACTTATTTAGATGCATCGATAAATATTAAAAATAAAATGTTTTGACCTATATCGATTAATATAAAAAATAAAACGTCTCGACCTACAATAGAATAATATAATATTGGTTTATCAATTGATTAATTATTCGTACGTAGTAATGTATAAGATTGATCATCAATTACAATATAGTGTATGTGTTGTATGAAATTACTCATATACTTAAATATAACTTAAAAAATTTCTTTACATAGATGCTATTATAATCTATTAAAAGTAATTATCTAGTTAATATGAATTGAACTTTTAGTTTTTAGGATTTGTTCTTGTGAATCGAACCTTTTGGATATGAATTGAATTTTTTAGGATATAAATTAAACTTTTAGTTTATTATTAATTATATTTAATATAGTTTAATTGTTGGTGTAATTAGAAAAAAAAAATTATCTTGAATTAACTAAATTTTTTTAATTAATTTATAATTGTAGAATAAATTAATTTGTTCTTATTTTATTTTTATAGATGGAACATCGTACTTGGATGTACAATAGAAATTATCCTAATCGGCGGAGATTGTGGGAGGACTTTGTAGAAGAGGTTGATGACTTTATTAGACATGCAATGTCACTTCCACCATACCAAAGTGAAGGAGTAATTAGGTGCCCTTGTGTTAGGTGCAACTGTATGAAGTTTGAAAAATTGGAGGAAGTTAGGCTTCATCTTTATAGGAAGGGGTTTATAGAGAATTAATTTGTGTGGACTAATCATGGAGAGATCAATGGTAGCCGTGAGATATTTCATAACATGGTTGTTGGTGAAAGTAGGAGGTCGGTGTCGAATACAAATCGTGATTCTAGAATTCATGATATGGTTGCGGATGCTTTTGGGATGCACTTCGAGGGTGAACCCAATGAATATTTTGAACAAACTCCTGATGATGACGCAAAACGTTTTTATGAACAGTTAGAGGAAGCTAGTCGTCCACTACGTGAAGGAAGTCCGCACTCTGAGCTGTCTGTTACAGTTAGATTATTAAGTATCAAATTTGATTGGAATATTTCTAAAGCAGCAATGGACTCTTTCATTGACCTTATGAGTGAACTAGTTCCTAATATCAACTTACATGGTGATTTCTATAAGTAAAAGAGATTGGTTTCTAAGTTAGGACTTTCGTCAATGAGAATTGATTGTTGTGAAGATGGTTTCATGTTATATTATAAAGATGATGCAACTTTATATAGTTGTAAATTTTGCGAAAAGCCTTGTTTCAAGAGGCTTTCCAGCGGGAATATGGTCGCTATCAAGGCGATGCATTATTTACCTCTTATACCTAGGTTAAAGAGGTTATATGCGTCGATGAGTTCTGCT
>ML361493.1:0-49241 GCA_005239505.1 Nicotiana paniculata
GGTTTGCAAATTGAACATTTGGTAAACCGAATTTTTTTTCATCAATCTGCCTACATAGAAAAGATATTGAAACGGTTTTACATGGATGAAGCACATCCATTTAGTACTCCGTTGGTTGTTCGATCACTTGATGTGAATAAAGATCCATTCCGACCTCAAGAAGAGAATGAAAAGCTACTTGGTCCTGAAGAACCTTCCTATATTTTCTAAAAAAATAAATAACTTATCACACTATAAAAATATATTTATATAATTAGTAACTAGTATACTTACCCCGGATCATTTCAAACAAAAAAGAGTAGAGAGAGATAGTAGAAACAAATATGTATTGCAGACTAAATTTATCGACCGTATTTAAAAAAAATTAAACGAAAAGACAAATAGGTGAACTATATCGGGCTGTCTCTAACTCTCTATAAGTTTGTTGTTAGGGACCACCAATCCCCAAGAGCTATTACAATATACCTGAGAAATGTTACATCAATGTTTGGCTTTAAAAGGATCAGTCCACATGAAAATGCATAAATTTTTTAATCGAGTACAAACATAAAGTGTATCACATTTGGTTCAAATCTTATTTCAGCTCCAGTCCAGAATGAAGGTTAATGTTGGTGCACCAACTTGCACAAAATTCTATTTGTAGTAGCTTCAACAGAAATGACGTAGTGACGTTAATCTTGATCAATTCCCATCCTTCAAAGTAGGCCCACACGCAACAAATATAACCTCTGCAATAGAAAATATGATGGCTAAAAAAATGCTCTAGAAAAATTATCCCTCGAGATATACTCAAGTCCGGAATAAGACTTTTAAGCAATCAAGCAATAATAAATAAAATATTGCACCTCTAATCAATGGCTCAACGCCAAAATAAAAATACCAATACTAAAGCTATAAGTTCGAATATAATTTTATTTAATTTTGGCTATTTACGTTTTTTCCAAAACCAATACATCTACTTTTCATGACAACTCACATTTTACCTAAAGCCTATATTGTTATCAATAAGAGTATAAATGTCAAGTGCTTGAATAACAAAAGTCTTCTTAATATCTCATCCAATTTGAGGAATGTCTTGCTATTTTCTCGTTGAGAGAAAGGAACTCATAGGCGTCGATCGCTAAATCATCATCGAATCCCGACAATTTTTTATCAGGCCAAACACCTTGGCCGAGCACACGCGTTGGCTGCTGCAATCCTCGATATTTGCATGAATGCCACTCATTATGTCGAGCCAAGTTTTGTCATTGCACCTCCTCTTTGTGGGTTCTGTTTTGAACGCGACGATGAAGAAGGCGTTGCTTTGATATAAATCTTATGTACTGCCATCACATGTATTGTCCATGCCGGTTTCAGATCTATTATAACAATTGGTGTCAAAGATAACATGCAACTTATCAAAGCTCCCAATGTGTTTGCCCTTCACGTATTTGACATCAATATTTGGCTGAGAAACACATAAAAAGTACAAAGTTTAGGTTTCTAATATAATGACAATAATAAACCGTAAAGAAACTTTCATTAGTAATGAGCATTTTTCCAAACAGGAATTTATACTCGTGAAGAAAAACAAAGAATAGTTATTTTTTGATTTGTTGAAGCAAAGTAACACTCCAAATACAATCTGATGCTCTAAATTAACGTCATTACATCGAGCTCCAACAGTAAAAAAAACATCAACTGACATTTAAATCCTTTGAAATAACGTAGCTAATAGATCTCTAGTCATTGTTACAGATTCAAAGTCCATAATATTATAAGGCATTTCTGAGTATGATCTACAACTTCGTCGCCAGGGGAACAGTGATCTTGGCCGAATACACCGAGTTCACCGGTAATTTCAACAGCATTGCCTCGCAATGACTTAAAAAATTACCTGCATCAAATAAGAGGTTCACCTACAATTGCGATGGCCACACTTTCAATTTCCTCGCCGAGAATGGATTCATTCAGTTTCCTTTCTTTCCATATATTGATGTTGCATTCTATAATAAAAGCATTTCTTTCTTGCTCCTCAATAACAGTTGTACAATTGGCACCTAAACTCTATCTCCATGACTCATACTCAGACATGGTAAAAAAAAATAGTATCTTCCCACTTTAATGAGTATTCTGCAAAATAGCAATTTGTAAACTAATGTGTTGACTACTTCTGAACATGACTGAGGTACTTTGACTATTTAAGAAAAGGTAAAAAAATTCACCTTTGCAATTGGTGTGATGAACTCTACCAAGAAAGATGAAACTTTTCGTAATGATGGTCAAAAGTGTGGATGAAATTAATTAAAGGACTCATTGCTCTAAATGAAGATGTAATCTGCATAGATAAATTGAATGGCAGCAGTAACCAAAACATAATGTGAACCAGCACTTGGCCTTGAAAGTAGACTCTATATACAAACAAAAACAGAGAGACAATGATGTAAATTAAGCAAGGGACAATGGGAGGAAGAAGTTGCAACTTTGTAAGTAATAAGTATAGGTGAAACAAAGTAAACTCGATTGTACTTCTGACAAGTACTTCAGCATACAAAGTGCAAAGGCAACCAACATATAAACCTTATTGCACGTAAGCTTACTCTTTCAACTCAAGAGATACATATACTATACAAAAGAATCATCCCTCGAGATATTGTGAGAAAAAATTATGAAAACTCCATGAAACATACAGCCAAAAACCTCAGCAAAACATAACCCAAAACACCAATTTCTAGCAGTAAAAACTCAGCAGCAACAACTGTTTGAGGAGCAAAAAAATTATTCCTTTTCAAAGCCTTCTTCTTCCACGTTAAACCCACACAAACCAGCTGTAAACTCCACCTTAGAACATCACCAAAATACTCCAAAAAGCTGCGAAAATCAGCAGCAAACAGTCTGAAACGCTGTGACTTTCTCACCCAAAAATAGTCCAAAAATTCCAGTTGAAACCTGCTGTCAAAATCGCTCAAACACAGTCCAGAAATCTGGACCAAGAGCAGTCAAAACATAGCGAAAAACGGCCATAAGATCTGCCGCAAAACTCACCCCAAAACGTCACTCAAAACAGGCCCCGTAACTTCTGAAAATCAGCCAAGAACGCAGCTTAAATTCTTCCAAAATGCAGCAGAAAAACGACCTGCAAATATCCATGAAAGCACACATAAATCCAGCCCCAAAATAGCTGCGAAAAATGTCCAAAATCCTGCTAGTTCCAGCTCAAAAATAAAAATACCAAAACTAAATATATAATGACGCAGGCAATTACTTTCGTTGATATCAAAATAATAATATTTGATACACAGGTAATTACTTATGCAACTGCATAATTCCCCATCCTTATTCTCTATGGGATGCCAGAGCAAGCTATCGTCTATATATTTTTTACATCATTTTGTTGCAGCGAATCTTCAACATACTACTTTTAACAATTAAAAAGGACATATAAGCACGGGTACTGAATTGCGAAGTAGCGACACAGAGAATAACACCTTTTCTTCGCTCAATTCAATGCTGCATAACGTTATATTCAGAAATTAAATATAGAAAATGGAGAAATGGACCTTTGAGAAACTGGGCTTGGGATTTCCTTGAAGGACCACCACCATTAAACGACATAACTTCACCTGGCAAAATAAGGTTTGTGAATGGAAAAGACGGTACAAAATAAAATTAGAATGTTAATTATGTTTTACAAACAGAAGAGGGAAAACATCTAGCTATCTTATAATGAGGATATGATATCATAAGTACACACACAAGGTAGATATTCAATCACCTTTCATAACTGACATTGAACATCATCTCTAGTACTAATGCCAAATTTGAAGCAGTGGCCAAATTTAACCTCCAATGACAACCCTCTCTTGCAAATTGACATTACAAAACTAAAAAATGCAGAAAATAAGAAAACAAAAACAAATTGCATTTAGTTAGTCGTTTCGAATAGAATGTTGTAAATTCTAGCTTATAATTTGTTGCAATTAACATAACTGAACAGGAAAGGGAAAAGGAAAAAATTCGTACATGACATTCTGTGCTTCTTCACAAATGCGATGTAAAAAGTCCCGTTAATCCATGTTATGGCAAATCCTGACAGATATGTATTTGCAACATTTTATGAAATGTTCATTTATATATAGAATAGAGAAATAGAGAAAGATATAAAAAATGAACAGAAAAGTAAAGCGTACCTATCCAAAGCTACAAATGTCTTATCAACAACTATTGTCACACTTGGTTAATGAATCTCAGCAACAAAAGTAGTACTTAAACCTCAAAAAACATATTGATTATCTTTCGAATGTCAGAATAAATTTCAAAAAACTTCTTTAAATACAACATTTGTAGCTTCGGTAGTTATTTGCCCATCGTCATCACAAACCAAATTTTTTAATCCCTTTCTGCTTGTCACCCGAGAAAGAGCAACACATAGTTGTCCGTGTAAAAACTGGTTTCTTTAAAAATAAACCCACGTGAGACAATAAATGTCCTTGACTTTTCTTGATTGTCATGGCAAAAGAAACAATGATTGGAAATTGTCTTCGCTGGAACTTAAAAGGAATTCTAGCATCAGATGTAGTCAATGTCATTCTTGGAATAAACACTTTCTGTCAGGCCATCTGTCCCGCTAACACCTTGGCTTCAATAACTTGATTTTCAAGTTTAGTTATGATCAACCTTGTTCCATTACATAATCCTGCTGACTGATCAATATTTCTTAATAACATTACTGGAATACCAACCTTTAGAGTAAGAGCATGATTTGGAACTCCAGAACATTTAATTGTATTTAAGAATTCAGGAGTGTGTACATGTTCCAGTGCTGAATAATTATTGTCAGAGTTGCAGATTGTATCGGAACTCAAATATGATTTCTCAGAACTTTGATTAAGAGAAATGATATATTCGTTGATTGATTCCACCATATCAAGAGTTGGAGTAAGAATGGCTCGTTGCTGGAGGTATCCTATATCATTGCAGCGACTGTTGAAATCCGGATATGTACTTTCTACAATTGCAGATGTTGGATCAACAAATTGTTTATTCAAAAGATCATCTGGTATCTGGACCTTTTCATTGCCCTCAACAGAAGTACCAACTATACCATCGGCAATTGCCAAAATTCAATCTGAAAAAACTCTCAACTCATCTAGATGTGTCCCTATTTCATTTTCTTGCAATCTCATATTCTTTGTTAACTTTAAGAGTTGACAGTGAGGCCACAAATAAGAAGAATTGAGAAAATCATTAACAATATCTTGTCTACTACCTTTTGGAATGACAAGTAATATTTGTCTGAAGTCACCACCAAGAACAATTGTTTTACCTCCAAATGGTCGGTGTAAATTGGATGCATCTTTAAACCTAAGAATATCTCTTAAAGTTTTATCAAGAGCTTAAAAACAATATCTATGCATCATGGGCGCCTTATCCCAAATAATCAACTTTGCCTTAATAATTAAATTTGCTAAAGGAGTACCTTGCTTGATATTACATGTTGAATCTAATTACATTTAGAGGAATCACAAATCTTGAATGAACTGTTCGCCCACCTGGTAACAACAAAGATGCAATCCCGCTAGATGCAACAGTTAACACAATATCTCCTCTAGATCTTATGGCATAAGATAGAGTTCTCCAAATAAAAGTCTTGCATGTTCCTCCAAAACCATATAAAAAGAAAAATCCACCTTTATCTTTATTCACATCTCTTATTATTTTTTCATAAACTGACTTTTGCTCATCTGTCAAATTCTTTACTAATTGTTGATGTTCCTCTGCTAAAGTGCATTTATTATAACGCAATTCATCCCGTATTAATATATTACCGTTGTCAACTTCTTCCGTATTATAAACAGGCCTTGGCATTGTTAGAATATACTGAAAACTTCTTCCACAACCTTTCAAAAAAAATTTAAGCTTTTGCAAACAGTGATTTTTCAATTCTTCATCTGTTAAGACATCTTCTGAAATAATATTAAAATATAAAATAATTAAATACAATTAAATTGTAAAGTTTAATTTATCCACATGAAATTAATAATAAGATTAACGAAAAAATATAGTGGTCAATAGTAGTTTACATTAATTTAAAGCATATTTAACGTACATAGAATTTGAAGTAATAATATAGTCCAAATCATGTGGTTCATTTTATTTTTAAAAATTACTAATAATGTGAAGATGCAATTTATTATTCGTAATGTATCAAAAAAATCAGTTTTGCTATTAAAAAAAATAAATTGAAATATTTTCAATTGAAGTAGAGAATGCATAAGAGCGATTATAGGCTTTTCCGGAGCTTTAGGGCATTAAATATAATGCATTAATTTTTAATTAGTATTTATGTCTGGAAAGTGCATTAATTAGTACCAATATTATTCTTATGATCTAAACACAATACTATAGTAAAAAGACAACATAACAAAATATTGTTTAACAAACATTAAGTTGTTGAGTGAATTTTGTATGAAGTTGAAAAACAAAAAATGAAATAAATGAACAATCAGATTAATATGAATGAAGTAACTAAAAAGAAAATTAATTAATAAAGTTACGCAAATCGGCCATCCTTTATAAGTGTCATATCATAACTCGAAATTGTAAGCATAAATAAGTACCTGGGTGATCCAATATTCTTTTTTCTTCATGAAGGATATCTTCTGATAGTAAATGCCATGTTGCTTGCCAAACACTTTCTGGACGTGACATTGAATATGATAAAAGTAGCATAGCAAATAATTGCCTAAGATATGATGTTATTCCTCAATTACTTGCTTCCATTATAGCATCCACGTATTCCTTGTCATCATCTAATAAACCCAGAGCATAACATGCATCTCTAAAAGTCTCATGATCAACACCATTGATTTTTTTTAAATCCTCATAGTTCTTTGGAACTTTAAATGACATTCAACAACAATCTAAGATAATATTGCTCAACAGAGCCAGGTGGAACAAAGAATATTCTCCCAATAGAAAATGCAGGTGTTCTTTTTTCCCATCTTTTTAGGTTTTGTTTCTACACAAACTTTAGAGGGAATTATGCATAAGTCAATTCTCTTGCTTCAGGAAATGTCTTATTAGCTTCAAACCAGCTTAAAAACATAGATTCCTTAACGATTGGTCTATTGACAACTGCATCAATTGGATCATCATCCGAAAATATGAACGTCTGATTATTTGGTAGGTGAAAAGATAGCATTTCTATCGGTGGTTCTCTATGGTGTATTGGGAATTTAAAAATTCTCCAAGCAGCTTCACAAGGTGATATGTATCGGCAATCACAATACATATTTATTTCATCAACGACCCACGATTCTTCATTATTTACACTTTGAGAAAAAGCTGCGGTGACACGATTATTACATTTATTAACATACTTAAATAAGTACTTAATGGATCGTGATTGATTACACCACTCCACGTTAATATGTGCACCATACTTCAATAATAAAAATCTATTGTGCGGTACGACATACCTATTATCCAACTCAATACCTACTCTCGTTGCAATTCTACCATCATACCTTATTCTATAAATTGGATATCCATCTTTATCAATTGTGGTTGATGACACAAATTTTTTTGGAAAGTGCTTTGTGCATCTACCATTTTGCATGTAAGGAAAATATTTTCTAGCAGTACCACAAGGACCATGCCTTATGAAATTTGTAACAGCATTATAATAATAAGGATCTAACTTTTTATCTGGTGAAATTATTCCATCAATATCTCCGACATTTGGGTATTTATTCAGAAGAAAAAGCAAGATGTGTGCATGAGGCAAGCCTCGCTTTTGGAATTCAACTGTATAAATCACTGAAGAATAAAAATGTAATTAGATCATTAAGTTTATATATTAGTTATTTTTAATATTAGCATATAATAAAATTAACGTGCAAACATAATAATGTTGTACAACATAAAAGTTGTACCTGCTTTTACTTCTCCAAAAAATTTATTGTCGCGTAGATCCTTTATCATGCAATCCAGCTTGATTTGAAAACCCTTGTTAAAATGTCGGGACGATCTTCTGGAGATAATCCCCTACTCTCCACAAATCTATTAATCTCTGGCATTTTGGGTTGCAAGTAAATGTGATGAACAGATCGGGGTACCCCGCCCATTTGCAAATTGCCATGGCATCTTGATAATTTTGCAACATGTATCGTGAACCTCCCCTAAAGATGGAAGAGAGTATAATTCTTTGTCTTTGAGAAGAAGGTTCTATGTCCCCATGTAAAACAACATCTTGTAACTCTTTATAAAAATGTGTTCTCAATTGTTTTTGATGAAGCCCAATGAACCTCAATCGAGAAGATTCCATCATTGTATAATCATCTACCAAGAATTGCTGAAATAATCTTCTAGCTGACATAATTGTTGGATCTTCATCCTTGATTTCTTGAATTTTATATGATAAGTACTCACGCGTGCTAACACATTTCCTTCCACCGGTTGAATCATCGATATCATTTAAAGGAATATCTTCTCGGTATCCGTATTCACCATATGGAAATAGTAATAGATATTGCAAACCTAAGTATGCTGCATTTAATTCATTTATCCTTTGTAGTTGTCCAGATTGGCTTTCAACTATGATATCTCTGTCAGACCTTGTTTGTTCAAAATCTCCAACGATTAAAGCAACTACCTCTGAAACTGTTGGTAAATTGTATCTTCTTCCATCAAAGCCTCTTTTCCCAATCAATCTAAGTCTAACATTTGAGGTCCCATATGTTTGAAATTGATCTCTTATCATTCTAAATGACTTTGCAAGAACATTGTTGTCATCAAGAATTTGCTTCAATTCATTCACAATTTCAGCATGAAGTTAATTGTTCATTTCACCACGGCTGTAAAGAAAAATATTAAATTCAACTAACAATTTATGTCTTATAAAAAATATAATTTTAAAATATTTTGAATAAGCAATTGTCTATGCTAACCTAATAGCGTGAATTCTATTTTCCACCTCATTTTCTGTATCATAGATATACAATTGTGCGAATTTTGGAGAAGATCCCTCCGGAGGCAATAAGCTTCCAATCTGATGATAATTTTGCCCAGACAATCTGAATATTCTAGGTCCCTTTCTTTTGTTGACAGAGAAATCCCATTGTTGTAAATGCAAATTGTAACGACCCGACCGGTCGTTTTGAGCTCTAGCACATCGTTCAATGGTTTGAAGTCATGAGCAACTCCATTTCAGGTATTATAACTTGTAGGTGTGGTCGGAATTGAATTTCGAAAAGTTTAGAGTTTAATTTGGAAAGAAAATTCTCATTTCAGAAGCCTTAAGTTGGAAGAATCAACTAAGATTGGAATTTTGAGTAAACGGCCTCCGAATCAGGATTTGAAGGTTCCAGCAGGTTCGTATGATGATTTCGGACTTGGGCGCATGACTGAATCGGTTTTTGAATAACCCGAGAGCGTTTTGGCGTATAATGTGGAAGTCAGCATTTTTGAAGGAATTTCCTAAGTTTGGCTTGAAGTGCATTTCAGCGATGTTTATGTCCGTTTGGGATTCCGAGTCTGGGAATAGCTTCATATGGTGATTCTGGAGTTGGGAGCACGATCGGAAGTGAATTCAGATGTCCGGAGGTCATTTTGAAGTCATTTGGCTAAAGATAGAAATTCGAAGGTTTTTGAGAAATCCGACCGGAAGTGAAAGTTTTGGTATCAAGGTCGGAATGTGATTCCAGAAGCTGGAACAGGTCCGTAATGTTGAATATGAATTGTGCGCAAAATTTGAGGTCAATCAGACGTGATTTGATAGGTTTCGACATCGGATGTAGAAGTTGGAAATTTCTAAGTTCATAAAGTTGGGATTTGGATGAGATTCGTGGTTTCGATATTATTTGATGTGATTTGAGGCCTCGATCAAGTCCACAATATGTTTTGGAACAGGTCGGTATGATTGGACGGGGTCCTGTGGCCTCGGGTGGATTCCGAGTGGTTAACGAATCAATGTTTGAAGTTGAAGAAGGCTGAAGGCTGCTGTCATCTGGTGTAACCGCACCTGCGAGGCTTTGACGGCAGGTGCAGAGCCGCGGGTGCGGCCAAGGGAGCCTCAAGTGCGAGTTCTGGGTTGGAGCTGAAGAGGCCGCAGGTGCGGAATATGGGTCACACCTACGGAAGCATAGGTGCGAAGAAGGGACCGCAGAAGTGAGGGATGTTGGGTTGAGTTAGAGCGGCACCTACGATGGAATTTCCGCAGGTACGGAGCCGCAAGAGCGGCTGTTGGATCGCAGGTGCGAAGGGAGGCCTGGGCAGAATGTTTTAGAGACGGGTTTATGTCATTTATCACCCATTTTTCATTTGTCAGGGGAGATTTTGGAGAGCATTTCAAGGGGTATCTTCGTCAGGCATCAAGGTAAGTAAATTCCTTCCGTTTGTTAGATAAATACAAGATTATATGCATGGATTAGGCATGGAAATTGGTAGGAAATTTGGGAAAATTTTGAAGAAACGTAGAAAATGTAAATTTGGAATTTTTCCACAAATTTGAGTATGGAATGTAGAGTAAATTGCATGATTGGACTAGAGGGGCTATGGGTAGAATGTATCTTCGAGAATTTCGGATTTCCGGGCACATGGGCCCGAAGGCATTTTGGTCATTTCTCCGAGCGGGGTTGGGAAAGTATATAATCTGAATTTGTTGTGAGTATTAGGATGAATTTTCATTGCTTTGCCGTTATATGGTAGTTTCGGAGCGTTGTGCATCCGTAGGAGTCATCGGAAGGGCTCGGAAGCCGGTATTGGACTTTCGGAGCGAGGTAAGTCTCCTTTCTAACTTTGTGAGGGGGAATCGTCCCCTTAGGTGAATTAATTAAGTACATGCTATTATCTTCGGGGGTTACGTACGCACGAGGTGACGGGAGTACGTGCGTAGCTACTATTATGCCATGTTCGGGTAGCCTAGGACCCACTAGCATGCCTTATGTGTGTACTTGTAGTCCTGCCTGTAATATTAAACTGCTAATATAATCGAAAACGTAATTGAATATGTTAAAGAAAACTAGAGTTCATTTTGTTAATCTTCTAGAAAGAGAATTGATTCCTCTGTGGATATTTGTGTACCTGGACTGGGTTGTATCGTGGAATATTATTAAACTTGACAAATGAGTTTCAAAAACAAAGATTTCAAAAACCTATATTTCATGATTTCTTTTAATAAGAATTTACCACCTTCATGAGAAAAACCTGTTTTCTTGATAAAATACGGATTTATTATGTGGACATGTGTAACTTTGGATGCCTGAGTCGCTTGAGTGACTCGCGAGCAGGATGACCCTGTATTTGTGTGTGTATTCATATGAGCACCTGAGTCGCAGGCATGATTCGCGAGCAGGCTAGCCGTATTATATTAACCGCGTCGCATGATCGATTCGCGAGCGGGGCAGATAGATACATCTATGGTTCGAGACGTTCGACCCTTCGGCAGTGCCTGGTTTATTATTGTTGGTCCGCGCCGTTCGACCCTCGGCATTGCTTGCGCATGGTATTTGCTGCGTAGTTGCTATGATTTTGCTTGATTACTGGCCTGAAACATTAAATTATCAAGTGAAATGACAGAGATTTAAAGTTACTAAAGGAGTTTTGGAAGAAGTTGTTCCTTCCCATCGAATTATTATTATTTGATTAAATCATGTTGTTGATTAATTGTTAATATGACGAAGATATAAAATGTTAAACGTGAACGGAGTTGAAATATATATAAATCCTGTTTTATAAATTGCCTATGATAAATCATGCTTAGTGTCATACCTAAATATTTTAAATTGACCTTTAGTAAACGTCTAATTTGACCTCTCGTCACTACCTCTCTGAGATTAGTCGGGCGACTTACTGAGTACACATTGTTTTTGTACTCATGCTACACTTGTTGTGCATTTTATTTCACATGTACTTTCATAGCAATGTGGAGGATTCAGAGACTTAGACGAGCTGCATCATCCGGAGGCGATCCGCAGCTGACAGAGTCTCCTCGTACTGTATTTGTTTTATTTAAATTTCCTTGTCCAGTTGTATTTCGGACATGGTTGTAATGATTGTTAAATTCTTAGAAATTGCTCATGTACTTGTGATACCGGTTTCTAGTATATGTGTTGGGTTATAATTGTTAAAGTGTAGTATTCAAACCATTTTTCCTAATTGACAGATTTTTATTTGGTTATCATGTAATAAAGTGAAAGGAAATATTTTCATAAATGTTTTAAAACCGGAAAGTTATTTCAATTAATTAATGATTTGGATTGCCTGACATTGATGCCCGACGCCATCACGACCCTTAGGGATTTTGGGTCGTGACAACATGGTATCAGAGCGCTAGGTTCCCGTTGGTCTCACGAGTCATGAGCAAGTCTAGTAGAGTCTTGCGGATCGGTACAGAGACGTCTGTACTTATCTTCGAGAGCTATAGGACTTTTAGGAGTACTTCCCTTCTTGATTCCTCATCGTGCGAGTTGATTCCTTTAATGCTTATGTCTATGTTCATTCCTACTCAATCTTACGCGTCGCGAAATGCTTGCTATGGATCAGAAACTTGAGGAATGGAAATGGTGCTACGAATGTAATTCGAGATGTTTCCATATGTAATTGGTCGTGGTTGTTGTTATGGACCTGCAAAAGGGTAATATGTTATTTAAACTCAGTAGCTGTATTTCTGGGAGCCTTAAGGCTGTGCTCGGGTAGCGATGAGGTTTGCAATTAATTATCGCGCGGTGTCAAAATGATGATAGGACGTTTGCCCGTATGTTGGGGGTGATGAATGGTTTGAAGGGAGGTCTTCTCAGAGTGTGATTTCGAGATTTCGGTGTTTTAGTTCCGCAGAGGAAAGGCATTTGTGTTGTGAATGGTCCGCTTGGGGTTGATAAAGTAGTAAGACTTGGTGTCTTCAATTGAGGTGGGATATGCACTTTGACGTGTAGTCGCTGTCATTGATCGAATGGAATGTGTTAAGTTTGGCGGTGCTATGGTTTCTTCGGTTGCGTGGGGTCCGAGTATTGAGAATGAGTATTGAAGAAAGCGGTTGGCAGAGATCGTGTGGTGCGGTGGTTCAGTACCGGGTAAGGGTTGGTAATGAAGGCAGCTAGAGAAAGATGATCTTCGGAGAGCTTGAAGTCGTGGTGATCTGCTGGTTTGAGAGCTATAGAGAATGGTCCTAAAGTGAGGTTAGGGGGTGGTTCCATCTCTAGGAGGCTAGGTGTAAGAAGCGCAAGTCGAGCAGTCGCAAAGTGGGGGAACGACATCATAGCTTGGAAATTGAAGATATTGTCGCGCATTTAATGGATGTCCATGATGAGTGGACAGACTAGTAAAGATGGTAAATGAAGCAGGGCGTAGGATGGAGTATTGAAGTTGCAGAGAGCGTTCATTTCAGCGTCGTTGGGAGGTGTCCATGGGTGATTTCCACATGTGGGTTATCTTCTGTGAATAGGTTAGGATGGAGGGATTAGCAGGTCTCGGTGAAGGGTTCTAGTGGCTATTTGGTTGGAGGCGGAATGTGTGAATGATGCTAGAGAATTTGAGTATTTAGGGAGTGCTAGAAATAAGATTTGGAAGAATTGGACGGATTGGTTGAGCAAGGTCGTGTTATCAAAGGAGAAAGGATCTCAGCAGGGTCTAGATTGGTGCAAGGAGTAGCTTCAGGCTAAGTGGGGGAGTCCCACCATCTGCAGTTCGGTTTTAGGGTTGTCTTCGCATAGGGTCGCGGATTGTCGGCGTGTTGGCAAGTTATCTCAGCTAAGGGAAAGGATAAAAATTGGCGATTGTGCGTAGAATCTGATGAATATGTGCAAAAGTTGGCACTGTCGGGCCAGGGTTAGGCTTTGGAAGATTCAGAATTTATGCTTAAGGCATGGGAGAGTTGTAAGCCTTGGAGTTGATTGTATTCGGGGCCCTCAGAGTGGGTGACTCTCAATAGCGGTCCTAGTGAGTTCAAAAGTTATGAATGCGGCATTTAAGGGTTTCAGGCAGTAATATGATCGAGAATCGAGCTTTTGCAGAGTAATTTCTAAGAAAGAGGAGGATGGTTGGAATGTTCTATGATATGTTTCAGCATGCAGGATAGTATTGGAGGAGTGAGAGGAAATAAACTCTATATTGTAGAAAGATTATCAGAAGGGTATGAGACAGGTTGCGGGATTTAGGCAGCATAGTTTCGTGAGTCAAGGTCACTCGGGAGCAGTTCGGGTTGAGTTTCTGTGAGTTGGAGGAAGTTGCTATTATTCATGAAGCAATTGAATATGATTAAAAGAAGATAGATTGATTAGCCATGGTTGAAATGGCATATTTGCGGCAGTGATCGGTTCCTTTGATGTGATTTAGTTATGCATATGGTTTGTGCCGGTGTGTGTGCGGCTTGTCGGCCGTCATAATTGATTTCATATGGGAGCATTTGAGTTCTATGGCCTGTCAGGTGTAGGCGGATCCCAGAAGGGTTATGGTGGTATGGACTACTACTTAAGGATTTGCATGATCAGGTGATAGTGGGAAATTCACTCGTGTGTTGATATGGTACTCTTGAATTGAGTTAAGTAAAAGGTTTCTATATGATGAAGTGTTCACCCTATAGGTGGTTCAAAAGTTATGATGTAATTCTTGCGCTACCTCATGTTGGCATGTTAGGTGCGGGAAGCAGTATGTAATTGGGAGTAAGAATCGAGATTTCGATTCGGTGATGATAAGGATGTCATGAGCTCGGAAGACCAAGGAAAAGTGATTTGAAAGTTCAGTATAAGATGGTGTTATCTTCAGTGTCACCTGAGATTGAGATTCGGTGAAAGATGTTTTGTACCCTGGTCATGGATTCTTGATGTGTTTTGCGGCCTTAGTGTGGTCAGCGTTATGGATGGGCAAACTTGTTTCCTTGTGTGGAAGGTCGTGGAAGCATGACCGCGAAAAGATTGTATCAAGTGTGACGTGTAGTCACTTGATGGATTTCAGATTTGGACTGAGTATAAAGAAGTGCAATATTGCTTAATTGAGAATTTACGCCTAGAGGGCATTCGGTTCAGTTGATTATGGATTATGGGGTGTTAGTCCCGGTTATGATAGTTGTTCTCGTGTATTATGAGAGAAAGTGGATTAATATGGACCCAGGAAAAAGCTAATAGCCTAGTTTGGTGCGTGCAAGGTGGCTCGATGCTTGTGGATGGATTTAATATAATTATGGGCTCCGTATGAGCCAGACATGCTCCTTTCAGTAGAGCGCTTTTCGTGGAAAGGTATTAGAACATCGGGTGTTGTTCCGTCTTCATCCAATTCAGGTGTGATTATGATTGTGCCGTGTGAGTTGTGAAGCGGCTTTGATAATTTCCTATGTGTTGAGGTCCTGCGTAGTGGGGATGTTATGTGAGCAGGATAGCTCTTGGGGTCCAGAGTGTATATATATATCGCACCTCAGTTGTGCTTGAGTTTGTAGCCTACGGCTTTATCAGTCTCCCTAGGATGGTATTATGCACTTAGCGTGCTTGTGATCGATATTCAGTAATTTGTAATAGTGAGCAGATCATCTCCGTATATATATCTTCTTATTTAAATTTTATGTGTGGATCGGGTGGCACGTCGCCATAGGTATGTTATTCGGATCGAGTTGCACACCGCAACAGTGTGATGATGAGTAAGGTTCCTATATTTATTTTCTTATGTTTTACTTCCTATTTTTTGGTAAGAATTCATAATAGTTGCGTGAGTTCAATAATTCCTTCCTGAGTCGTTTCTTTTTATCATGTTCGAGTTATGGCCTATTGGCACGATGTGGTATCATGTGAGGCTGATTGGTCATGTTTGGGGTGAGTTGTTGTCTGAGCAGTTCATACTGGGTGAGACGAGATTATCGGATCGGGGATCAGTGCGATAAGGTTATGTGAGGTGTATATCAAAGAACAAATACCATTATTTAGGTTCATAATGAAGTGATGATTTTAGTCAAGATGAGGTATTCAAGGATTTGTTAACTCTGCAGTTGAGTATGAATTCATGCACATTTCCTCTGTTGTGGTGGTATCATCAGCATTATGGAAGGATGTCTGTATATGTGTTATGAGGTGCATCAGGAGCACCAGATTCGTGGAATTATGGCTATTAAGGTTCTGGGAACGTCATTGTGGTCAGATGATGAGTTATGCGGTGCATGGTGCCGATTCAGCAAAGGTATGCAGTCATGTTCTAGTATGTCATTTGGTAATTGATACGGTGTTATATATTCGAATTAGGACTGGCAGAGAAATTTCAGGTTTGAATGAATTCTGAGCTTATTATATGGAGAAAGGAGAAATCTTCAGATTTAATTAAGCTAATGTGCTCAACTGGGTTGTGGTAGCACGGGCAGGTGCTTGAAATGTTAACCAGTGATTTCAGGTAACTCCAGAGCAGTTCTTAGCACGTACGAGGACGAACGTCGGTTTAAGTGGGGGAGAAAGTAAAGATCCGACCGGTCATTTTGAGCTCTAGCGCGCCGTTCACCAGTTTGAAGTCGTGAGAAGCTTCATTTCAGGTATTATGACCCGTGGGCATGGTCGGAATTGAATTTCAGGAAGTTTAGAGTTGGTTTAGAAAGAAAATTCTCATTTTAGAAGCCTTAAGTTGGAGAAATGGACTAAGATTGGAATTTTGAGTAAACGACCTCCGAATCAGGATTTGAAGGTTCATGTAGGTTCGTATGATGATTTCGGACTTGGGCGTATGTCCGGAGCGGGTTCTGGATAACCCGGAAGTGTTTCAATGCATATTAGGGATGTTAGCATTTTAGAAGAATTTCATAGATTTGGGCTTGAAGTGCATTTCAGTGAGGTTGATGTCCGTTTGGGATTCTGAGTTTGGGAATAGCTTCGTATGGTGATTCTGGAGTTGGGAGCGCGATCGCAAGTGAATTTGGATGTCTGTAGGTCATTTTGGAGTCATTTGGCTAAAGATAGAAATTCGAAGGTTTTTGAGAAATCCGACCGGAAGTGAAAGTTTTGATATCGAGGTCGGAATGCGATTCCGGAAGTTGGAGCAGGTTCGTAATGTTGAATATGACTTGTGCGCAAAATTTGAGGTCAATCGGACGTAATTTGATAGGTTTCGACATCGGATGTAGAAATTGGAAATTTCTAAGTTCATAAAGTTGGGATTTGGGTGCGATTCATGGTTTCGATGTTGTTTGATGTGATTTCAGGCCTCAAGCAAGTCCGCATTATGTTTTGGAACAGGTCGGTATGATTGGACGGGGTCCCGGGGGCCTCGGGTGGATTCCGGGTGGTTAACGGGTCAATGTTTTAAGTTGAAAAAGGCTGAAGGTTGCTGTCATCTGGTGTAACCGCACCTGCGAAGTTTTGAACGTAGGTGCGGAGCCGCGGTTGCAGCTAAGGGCGCCGCAGGTGCGAGTTCTGGGCTGGAGCTGAAGAGGCCGCAGGTGCGGAAGATGGGTCGCACCTGCGGAAGCATAGGTGCGAAGAAGGGACCGCAGAATCGAGGGATGCTGGGTTGAGTTAGAGCTGCACCTGCGATTGAATTTTCGCAGGTGCGGAGCTGCAGGAGCGGCTATTGGACTGCAGGTGCGAAGGGAGGCCTGGGCAGAATGTTTTAAAGACGGGTTTATGTCATTTCTCACCCATTTTTCATTTGTCATGGGCGATTCTGGAGAGCATTTCAAGGGGGATCTTTGTCAGGCATCAAGGTAAGTAAATTCCTTTCGTTTGTTAGATAAATACAAGATTATATGCATGGATTAGGCATGGAAATTTGTAGGAAATTTGGGAAATTTTTGAAGAAACCTAGAAAATGTAAATTTGGAATTTAGCCACAAATTTGAGTATGGAATGTAGAGTAAATTGCATGATTGAACTAGAAGGGCTATGGGTAGAATGTATCTTCGAGAATTTCGGATTTTCGGGCACGTGGGCCAGAGGGCATTTTGGTCATTTCTCCGAGCGGGGTTGGGAAAGTATATAATCTGAATTTGTTGTGAGTATTAGGATGAATTTTCATTGCTTTGCCGTCATGTGGTAGTTTCGGAGCGTTGTGCGTCCGTTGGATTCATCCTTTCTAACTTTGTGAGGGGGAATCGTCTCCTTAAGTGAATTAATTCAGTACATGCTATTATCTTCAGAGGCTACGTACACACGAGGTGACGGTAGTCCGTGCATAGCTACTATTATGCCATGTCCGGTTAGCCTAGGACCCACTAGCATGCCTTATGTGTGTACCTGTAGTCCTGTCTGTAATATTAAACTGCTAATATAATCGGACACGTAATTGAATATCTAAAAAAAACTAGAGTTCATTTTGTTAATCTTCTAGAAAGAGAATTGATTCCTCAGTGGATATTTGTGTAGCAGGACTGGGTTGTATCGTGGAATATTATTATACTTGACAAATGAGTTTCAAAAACAAATATTTCAAAAGCCTATATTTCATGATTTCTTTAATAAGAATTTACCATCTTCCTGAGAAAAACCTGTTTTCTAGATAAAATACGGATTTATTATGTGGACATGTGTAACTTTAGGTGCCTGAGTCGCTTGAGTGATTTGCGAGCAGGATGAACCTGTATTTGTGTGTGTATTCATATGAGCACCTGAGTCGCAGGTATGATTCGCGATCAGGCTAGCCGTATTATATTAACTGCGTCGGATGATCGATTCACGAGCGGGGCAGATAGATGCATCTATGGTTCGAGCCGTTCGACCCTTCGGCAGTGCACAATTTATTATTGTTGGTCCGCACCGTTCGACCCTTGGCATTGCTTGCGGATGATATATGCTGCGTAGTTGCTATGGTTTTGCCTGATTGCTGGCCTGAAATATTAAAGTATCAAGTAAAATGACAGAGATTTAAAGTTATTAAAAAGAGTTTTGGAAGAAGTTGTTCCTTCCCGTCGAATTATTATTATTTTTTTAAATCACGTTGTTGATTAATTGTTAATATGACGAAGATATAAAGTATTAAACGTGAACGAAGTTGAAAGATATTTATATCCTGTTTTATAAATTGCCTATGATAAATCATGCTTAGTGTCATACCTAAATATTCTAAATTTACCTTTAGTAAACGTCTAATTTGACCTCTCGTCATTACCTCTCTGAGGTTAGGCAGGAGACTTACTGAGTATACGTTGTCTTTGTACTCATGCTACACTTGCTGTGCATTTTATTGCACAAGTACTTTCATATCAATGTGGAGGATTCAGAGACTTAGGCGAGCTGAATCATCCGGAGGTCATCCGCAGCTGACTGAGTCTCCTTCGTACTGTATTTATTTCATTTAAATTTTCTTGTCCAGTTATATTTCGGACAGGCTTGTAATGATTGTTAATTCTTAGAAATTTCTCATGTACTTGTGACACCGGATTATGGGATATGTGTTGGGTTATAATTGTTAAAGTGTAGTATTCAAACCATTTTTCCTAATTGATAGATTTTTATTTGGTTATCATGTAATAAAGTCAAAGGAAATGTATTCATAAATGTTTTAAAATCGGAAATTTATTTCAATTAATTGATGATTTGGCTTGCCTGACATTGATGTCCGGCGCCATCACAACCCTTGGGGATTTTGGGTCGTGACATAGAAATTTGAAGGTCTTTGAGAAATCTGACCGAAAGTGCAAGTTTTGATATCGAGGTCGGAATGCGATTCCGGAATTTGGAGCAGGTCCGTAATGTCAAATATGACTGGTGTGCAAAATTTGAGGTCAATCCGACGTGATTTGATAGGTTTCGGCATCGAATGTGGAAGTTTTAAAGTTCTAAGTTCATTAAGCTTGAATCGGGCTGCAGTTTGTGATTTTGATGTTTATTGAGATAATTTCAAGGCTCGACTAAGTCCGTGTGAGGTTATGGGACTGAGTCGTGTGATAGGACGGGGTCCCGAGGGCCTCAGATGTGTTTCGGGGTGGTTCCGGGTTGTTTTCAAGTGTTTTTGTGCTGCTGCTTTTCTGGTGTTTTGGGGGTTCAGTGCGATCGCAGCCCTAGTGGTGCGATCGCGGAGAAAGAATTAGAGGGGCTGGTAATTTGGCTTGTGCGATGGCACTTGGATGTATGCAATCGCACAAAGGAGGATTTTGGGTGCTGCTGCACTGGTCTATGCGATCACAACTGTTGTTGTGCGATCGCACAGAGGAAAAATATGAGGCTTTAGGTTTTGGCTTGTGCGATCACAGCTCTGACTGTGCGATCGCACAGGGTGTTCTGGGAGGCTTCTGGGATTTTTCTTGTGCGATCCCGGGGGATGTTGTGCGATCGCACAGAAGGATGCCTGGGCAGTGTATCATTTTAAACGGGATTCTTGGCTCATTTCTCCCATTTTCTTTTGGTATGGGGTGATTTTGAGGGGTTTCAAGAGATGATTTCTTCATGCAATGTCAAGGTAAGTAACTTCTTCATGTTTTTAAAGTTAAATACAAGTATATAATGGAATTATACATGAAAAATTATGGAAATTTTTTGAAATATTGAAGAAAACCTAGAAATAGTAATTTGGATTTTTAGCCACGAATTTGAGCATGGAATGTAGAGTAAATTGTATACTTGAACTAGTAAGGCTATGGGTAGAGTATATCTTCGAGAAATTTCGGATTCCAGGCATGTGGGCCTGAGGGCATTTTGGTCATTTCACTAATCGGGGTTGCGAATTATATAATTTGGAATTGTTGCAAATATTAGAGTATATTTTCATTGGTTTGTCGTTGTTTGGATAGTTTTGGGGCGTTGTGCGTCTGTTGGAGTCGTCGGAAGAGCTTGGAAGCCGGTTATGGAATTTCGGAGCGAGGTAAGTCTCCTTTCTAACTTTATGGGGGGAGGGGGGGGGGAATTGTCCCCCTAGGTGAAATAATTAAGTATGTGCTATTATCTTCGGGGGATACGTACGCACGAGGTGACGGGAGTCCATGTGTAGCTACTATTATTGCATGTCCGGGTAGTCTAGGACCCACTAGCATGCCTTACGTGTTGTACCTGCGATCCTGCCTGTAATATTAAACTGCTAATATAATCGAAATCGTAATTAAATATCTGAAGAAGACTAGAGTTCATTTTCTTAATCATCTAGAAAGAGAATTGGTTCCTCTGTGGATAATCGTATACCTGGCAGGGTTATATTATGGAATATCATTAAACTTGGCAAATGAGTTTCAAAACAAAGATTTAAAAACTATAACTCATGTTCCTTTAAGAAGAATTTTTCCACTTTCCTGAGAAAACTGCTTTCTTGATAAAATACGGATTTATTATGTGGATATGTGTACATATGAGCACCTGAGTCGCAGGTATGGTTCGCGAGCAGGCTAGCCATATTATTTGTATGTATAACCGCGTCGCATGATCGATTCGCGAGAGGGGCAGATAGATGCATCTATGGTTCGAGCCGTTCGACCCTCGGTAGTGCACAATTTATTATTGTTGGTCCCCGCCATTCGACCCTCAGCATTGCTTGCGCATGATATTTACTGCGTAGTTGCTATGACCTTTGCCTGATTACCGGCCTGGGATTCTAAGTTGTCAATTGAAATGACAGAGATTTAAAGTTATTAAATTTTTTGGAAGAAGTGTTTCCTTCTTGTTGATTAATTGTGAACGGGGTTGATAATATTTATCCCTGATTTTAAATAAATTGCCTATGATAATCATGCTTAGTGTCACACCTGAATATTCTAAATTGACCTTTAGCAAGTGTCTAATTTGACCTCTCGTCACTACATCTCTGAGGTTAGGCGGACGACTTACTGAGTACACGTTGTTTTTGTAATCATGTTACACTTGCTGTGCATTTTATTGCACAGGTAATTTCATAGCAATGTGGAGGATTCGGAGACTGAGGCGAGCTGCATCATCCGGAGGCGATTCGCAGCTGACAGAGTCTCCCTCGTACTGTGTTTATTTTCATTTAAAATTTCCTTGTCCAATTTGTATTTCGGACAGGCTTTGTAATGATTGTATAAATTCTTAGAAATTGCTCATGTACTTGTGACACCGGGTTCTGGGATGTGTTGGGATGCATTTGCTAAAGTGTAGTATTCAAACCATTGTTTTACTTAACCGAATTTTATTTGGTTAATATGTAATAAAGTGAAAGGAAATATTTTTCATAAATGTTAAAACCGAAAATTTATTTCAATTAATTAATAATTGACTTGCCTGACAATGATGTCCAGCGCTATCACGACCTTAGGGATTTTGGGTCGTGACACAAATATAGAGCTATGTGTTTGAATGTTCTCTCTGAAATGCTTGCTCTTTGCACCTTCATGAAATTAGGTTAGGTTAAAGAAGATATATATATATGAAAAAATTATAGTGTCGTTATTTTCATGAAATGAATTTAAGTATTAACCTGATGCAAATAATAAATTTTTTAAAATCGAAGGAGGCTCCTTCGGATTTGGTAACTTGATTTTTCCACGACCACAACACAAAGTGAAAACTGATTTTTTATTTTTATACTTCTTGTAAACTCTTTCCTCAAACCAAAAATATGCCCCACAATATTCATATTCATAATTGGCATCTCCTATATCCCAGTATTCTGGTTTTATGAGAGTAAAATAAAGAGATAAAGTTAAAGTACTTATTAAATAGAAAGTAAAAGTATGTCGTATATGTAACTTTAAATTACGTCATACTTACCTTCATTGGTCATCCAACTCTCTACTTCATCATCTAACAATAATAATAATTAGTGCTTAAAATTTGAAATTTAATATATGTGGAACTGTTAATACATTTTAATATTATAAAAGGTTGATTAGTTTATATGTGAATACCTTCAAAAACATCGTCATCTTCATTTGCATCATGAATTTGTACGTTGGATTGCATATGATCTTGATGAATAAATTAAAAATCAGTAAACTTGTATGTATGAGTATGAGTTGTGGTGAGTTCAATGGCATACCTGGTATAATAGCATCAATATTGCCATCTTCAAATTCTAAACATAAATATTAATTGTTAGCCTTTTTCAATTTCATATTGAAGAAAAAGTATATTGCAAAACTGAACTTGAAATTATAGGGGTGCATTTAAAATAATGAAAATTGCAAAAATATAAAAAAGAGAAAAAACTCATAGAAGTAGAATTGTAAAACAACAAACATGTTGTACTTGAGAAAATAAAGAGAAGCAAATAAATGGAAGCAAATTAAAGTTTAGTTTTTTTAAATAATTCTGTTGCCCAAGTTTAGCACATAAGTTAAATGCATATAAATTAAAAACTTCATTATTTATGTGGACATGTATATAGGGGCACAAAAAATTTACTTCCTCAAATTTCAAAAATAAGTTAAATAACTAATCATAAATATTTATCTTGAAATAATGGTATCTCATTTAAATCAGGTAGAAGATGTTCTTTTTGCAAATTTGAACTCGACAAACCATATCGCCAATTATGCTCTTGCATTGATTTTGGATATTGTGCTTGAGAATAAGATGATGAAACTTGTCCACAACTCTTTATGGGGGTACTACTAAATCGAAGAAAATTTGACGATTTGTTATGTCCGTTAATGATTGTTTCGTTTTTTCTTTTTGAGAAGCATTCCCTATGGTAGTATCAACAAATTCTGTAAACCATAAAATAAAAACAAAAAAACTAATTCTTATAAGTGGAATAGGGAAACTATCAAACTATTTTTTATATTGGTCAAGATAAAGTATAATTTTATTGCAATATTGATCTTCAAAAAATAATTCTATAGCTGGGTTTACCTTAAAAAGAAACTATTGACTTTTGTATTTTAACAATGTCATCGTTAGTTTCAACATCATTCCATTAATTTAAACTAAATGTAGTACCTTAGCAAACTTATGGAATTAAATTTGTTCAAAAGTATATATAGATGTCAAATACAAACCAACTCCTATCAATAAGGGTTATGTAACGACCCGGTTGGTCGTTTTAAGAATTAGCGCCCCGATCCCCTATTTACCTTTTCTCCAATGCCTATTTATGTTATTGGAACTTATCGGAGCGTTGAGTGATGAAATTCGGGGTGATTTTGGACACATAGTCCATAAATGTGGAATTTATCTTAGAAATCTGGCTGTAGATAGATCTGTGTGAAGAAGGATCTGAAATGGAATTCCGTCGACTCCGTTAGGTGATTTCAGGGTTAGGAGCATGCACAAAATGTGTTTTCGAGGTCGGTGGTGGATTTAGGCTTGAATTGGTGAAAGTTAGAATTTCGGCGATTTCGGCCGACATGTGAGATTTTGATATCGGACTCGGAATGGATTTTCGAAAGCGACAGCAGGTCCGTAATGTAGTTTATGACATGTGTGCAAAAGTTTAGGTCATTCGGATGAGTTTAGACGTGTTTCGGCATCGGATGTGAATTCTAGAAATTTCCTAAGTTCTTAGGCTTGAATCTATGCATAATTTATTATTTTGATGTTATGAGATGTGTTTTTAAGGCTCGACCAAGTTTGAACAAGGTACTAGGGTCAGTTGGTAGGTTTGGTTGAGGTCCCGGGGGCCTCTGGGTTGTTTCGGATGCCCAACGGGTGAGTTTTGTTAATTTGAGAACAACTGAACCATTCTGGTTCTGGTGTCTCGCACCTGCGATGGTATTTCCGCAGGTGCGACCCCTGGCCATTAAATGAATTTCCGCAGGTGCGGGCACGCAAGTGCGAAAGGGGTGCCGCAGGTGCGACCCAAGGAAACTTAATGAACTTCCGCACCTGCGATTGGGTTTCTGGAGGTGCGGCACCGCAGGTGCGATCCCAGTGTCGCAGGTGCGAAATGTCTAGGAAGTTTATACCAAAAATCCAAGGGTTTGAATTTCATAAATCCAAAATCGATTGTGAGCTCGGAACTTGGCGATTTTCAGTGGGATTTGAAGAGGAGAATCATAGGTAACGTTTTCTAACCTTAATCCTTTTATATATCGATAATCTCTATCATTTTCCTAAATATAATCAATGAAATTGGATGAAAAACCATGGAAATGAGCTGAAATTTTCCTAAGTAGAAATCAGAGGATTTAGGGAGATTTAGACGTCGGATTCTGTTGATTCTTGTTCGAGTGGTTTCATGAGTGAATGGGTGTTTGGTAAATATAAATTTTACCCGATTCCGAGATGTGGGCCTGGAGGACTTTTTGGGCGAATTTCCTAATTTCGCGTATTAGCTTATAAATAATTAGCTATTTTGCTCCCTTAAAGTGATATTTACACCATGCAACGATTTGAATAGATTTGGGCCACCCGAAGTCAGATACTCGTGGCAAGAGCTTGGTATTGAGTTGATTAGTGCAGTCCAGGTAAGTGGCTCGCCTAATTCTGTGTTGGGGATTTTCCCTTAGGCATTTTATACTGATTTTATTTTGTGGACATCGTGTACGCGAGGTGACGAGTGCGTACACGGGTCATTGTTGCAAAAATCCTATTTTTACTCCTACGAAATCGCTCATTTTCATTCACATATTACTGTTTCCATCTTAATAGAGTAGATAGCTTAAGAGTAAGTATGCCTACCTATTCTGACTTGTTTTCCTCTTATTTGCTACTAGTCACATCATGCTTAGGTAGCTTTACTCTATTCTTGCCTGTTGTTTTTCCTGGATTGTTTACTTAAGCCATAATTGACATACTTCTGCTTTGCAAATTTAAATTGGGACTACGGACCGAGATCCGGGAGCTTTCCCCCTGTATTGCATTTCATATTTAAATTGGGACTACGGACCGAGATCCGAGAGCTTTACCCCTATACTGAAATGCATATTTAAATTGGGACTACTGACAGATATTCGGGAGCTTTCCCCTATACTGCATAGCATATTTAAATTGGGACTACAGACTGAGTAACCGGGAGCTTTCCCCGTGTACCGCATTGCACATTTACTGTTGAGATATATGCTGTGCTGAGCCGAGGGCTCTCTTTCTGTTATTAAATCTTTCCGTCTTTGTTAATCCTGTTTATCATTGCTTATCTGTATTTCATTGTTTTAAATTATATATTGACTTGTTTTTACAAACTCAGTAGGGCCTCAACCTGACCTCGTCACTACTTGACTGGGATTAGTATTGGCACTTACGGAGTACCGAATGTGGAGTACTCACGCCCTTTCCTGCGCATGTTTTCCCCATGTGCAGATCCAGGTACCAGTATCAAGTATCGTGGCTAGGAGTCGTTCTCCCAGCAACCAGGAGACCGCGAGGTAATTTTTCCACGTCCGCAGAATCCCACGACTCCCCTTCTACTCTAGTATAGGCATAGAAGACTTGTATGTTTTTCCACTGTTTCATTGTATGGAGCTACATCTAGTACAGAGCTTGTGACTATGGTGACATTCCGGATTTTGGGAAGTAAATGTATATGCTGAGCAGCTACGTTATATCTACTTTTCAGGCTTTATTTTATTGATTATGTCATTTTCCGCAAATTCTAGGCTTACCTAGTCATAGAGACTAGGTGCCGTCATGATACCTTTCGGAGGGTAAATTGGGTCGTGACACGTTGGTATCAGAGCGTCTAGGTTCGTAGGAGTCACAAGTCACAAGCCGGTTTATTAGATTCTCGCGGATCGGTGCAGAGACGTCCGTATCTATCTTCGGGAGGCTATGTAACTGTTAAGAACAATCAAATTCTTCGAAATTCCTTATCGTTCTAGTTGCTGTCATCAAATTCTTAAACTCTTTTCTATTCTTGCTTGAAGATGGTTCGTACCCGTACCGAACGTACTGATGATGAGGCACCTGAGCCCCCAGTCAGATCCACCAGAGGCATGGGCCAGGGCAGGGGACGAGCACGCGGTGCAGGCCAAGCACCAGCTAGAGCAGAGGCAGATGAGCCCCTAGCATTTACAACGGGAGGGGCACAGGAGGTCCCTACTGTTACTCCAGACCTCCAGGAGACATTGGCCCAGTTCTTGAGTGTCTTCAGTACTCTGTCTCAGGCGGGTCTACTCCCGATAGCTCCAGCAACATCCCAGGCCGGAGGAGGGACACAGACTCCCGCGGCCCGTACTCCTGAGCAGAGAGTTCATATTGGGCAGATCCCAGAGTATATTCCTATGCCCCCAGCATCTCCAGCTCAGCATGAGACTAGGATAACTGTTCCTGAGTCAGAATAACTCCGACTTGAGAGGTACAAGAAGTACCACCCACCTGAGTTCAACGGTCTAGCTTCAGATGACGCCCTGGGTTTTCTTGAGGGGTGTCATCGCATTCTCCGCACTATGGGTATTGTGGAGACGAGTGGGGTTTATTTCACTTCTTTCCAGGTGAGGGGAGCAGCTTATCAGTGGTGGTATGCTTTTGAGTTCAGTAGCCTGGACGAGGCAGCTTCACTTACTTGGGCTCAATTTTCCGAGATATTCTTACTTGAGTTTGTCCCTCAGAGCTTCAGGGATGCTTGGCATGCGGAGTTTGAGCAGTTACGCCAGGGTTCCATCACTGTGTCAGAGTATGCAGTCCGTTTCAGTGATTTGGCTTGCCATGCACCAGCTTTGGTTGTCACTGTCAGAGAGAGGGTTCGACGCTTTATTGAGGGACTCCACCCCAATATTCGGACCAGCATGGCCAGAGAGCTGGAGACTGATATTACTTACAGCAGGCCCTGAGTATTGCCCGGAGGATTGAGACTATGTTAGCCTGGGACAGGGAGGAGAGAGAGGCCAAGAGGTCTCGAGAGACTGGCCATTTTTCAGGAGCCCGTGCACCAACATCACGCTATGGTAGGGGTTTTGTGAGTTGCCCTGTTCATTCAGCTCTCCCAGCAGCCAGCGGTATTCCAGCTCCTCCTAGACCTCGAGAGCCTTATTATGCACCACCAGTATTGTCACGACCCAAAATCCATAGGTCGTGATGGCGCCGGACACCAATGTCAGGTAAGCCAAATCCTTAATTAGTTGAAATACATTCATGTTTTAACATTTTTGAGACCGTTACCTTTTCTTGCATTTCATAATAAAATAAATAAATTTTCGTAAATTAAAATACGACAACAATTAAAATTCTGTTATTTAAAAACAGTGATCTAAAGATTTCACTAAAACAATTATCCCAATACATATCCCAGAACCCGGTGTCACAAGTACATGAGCAACTTCTAAGAATCTTACAAATGCTACAAAGCTCGTCTGAAATACAATTTGGACAAGGGATTTAAAATAATATTAATACGGTAGGAGGGGGACTATGTCAGCTGCGGAATGCCTCCGGATGATGCAGCCCGTCCAAGTCTCCAAATCAACCACTATGCTATGTAGGTACCTGTGCAACAAAATGCGTAGCAAGTGTAGTATGAGTGTAAAAACAACGTGTAATCAGTAAGTCCACCGCCTAACCTCAGAGAAGTAGTGACGAGAGGTCAAATTAGACAATTACTAAAGGTCCATTTAAATATTCAAGAGTGACACTAAGCATGGTTCATCATAGGCAATTTATAAAACAGGATTTAAACATCCTTCAATCTCGTTCACATTTAACACTTCGTATCTTCGTCATATTAAGAATTAATCAACATGGTGATTTAATCAAATAATAATAAATCAACGGAAGGAACAACTTCTTCCAAAAGTATTTTAATAACTTTAAATCTTTGTCATTTCAATCGACAATTTAACATTTCAGACCAGTAATCAGGCAAATATCATAGCAACTATGCAACAAATATCATGCGCAGGCAATGCCGAGGGTCGAACGGCGCAGACAACAATAATAAACTGTGCACTGCCAAGGGGTCGACCGACTCGAACCATAGATGCATCTATCTGCCCCGCTCGTGAATCGATCATGCGACACAGTTAACATAATACGACTAGCCTGCTCGCGAATCATACATGCGACTCAAGTGCTCATAAGGATACATACACAAATACAGGGTCTTCCTGCTCGTGAATCACTCAAGCGACTCAGGCACCCAAAGTTGCACATATCCACATAATAAATTCGTATTTTATCAAGAAAATCATTTTTCTCAGGAAAATGGTAAAGTCTTTATTAAAAGAAACATGAAATATAGGTTTTGAAATCTTTGTTTTTGAAACTCATTTGTCCAGTTTAATAATACTCCATGATACAACCTAGTCCAGGTACACATATATTCACAGCGGAAACGAATTCTCTTTTTAGAAGGTTAACAATATGACCTCTAGTTTTCTTTTAAACATTCAATTACGTTTTCGGTCACATTAGCAGTTTAACGTTACATGCAGGGTTACAGGTACACACATAAGGCATGCTAGTGGTTCCTAGGCTACCCGGACATGGCATAATAGTAGCTACGCATGGACTCCCGTCACCTCGTGCGTACGTATCCCCCGAAGATAATAGCATGCACTGAATTAATTCACCTAGGGGGACGATTCCCCCTCACAAAGTTAGAAAGGAGACTTACCTCGCTCCAAAATTCCAACACCGGCTTCCAAGCCCTTCCGATAACTCCAACGGACGAATAATGCTCCAATACTACCACATAACGGAAAAGCAATGAAAATTCATCCTAATACTCACAACAAATTCAGATTATGTACTTTCCCAACCCCGCTCGAAGAAATGACCAAAATGTCCTCGGGCCCACGTGCCCGGAAATCCAAAATTCTCGAAGATACATTCTACCCATAGCCTTACAAACTCAAATATATAATTTACTCAAATATTCATGCTTAATTCGTGGCTAAAAATCCAAATTTGCACTTTCTAGGTTTTTCTTCAAAAACCCCAATTTTTCCACAATTTCCAATGTCAAATTATGCATCAATATTGTATTTAACCTTAGAAACAAGTAGAAACAACTTACCTCTGATCCATGATGAAATCTTCCTTCAAAATCTCTCGAAAATCGTCTCAACCAAATGAAAAATGAGAGAGAAATGGCACAAACCCGATTCTTAAAACATTCTGCTCAGGCATCTTTTCGCACCTGCGGTCCAATAGCCGCTCCTGCTAGTCCGGACCTACGAAAAATCCATCGCAGGTATGGCTCTGAATCAGCCCAGAAAAATCCCGCTCCTGCGACCCACTCTTCGCACCAGCGACTCCGCAGGTGCGAGAAAACTCCCACACCTGCGGTCCCTCAACTCCAGCCCCAAACCTCGCACCTGCGGTGCCCTTAGCCGCACCTGCGGTCAAAGACTCGCGGGTGCGATTACACCAGATGACAGCACCTGTAGCCCTTTTCCAACTTCAACTTTGATCCGTTAACCACCCGAAATCCACCCGAGGCCCTTGGGGCCCCGTCCAATCACACCAACCTGTCCCAAAACATGACAAGGACTTGCTCGAGCCCTCAAATCACATCAAACAACGCTGGAATCATGAATCGCACTCAAATCCAATTCTTTAAGAACTTAGAATTTCAAACTTCTACATCCGACGCCGAAACCTATCAAATCACACGCAATTGACCTCAAATTTTGCACATAATTCAATTCAACATTACAGACCTGCTCCAACTTTCGGAATCACATTCCGACCTCGATGTCAAAACTTCCACTTCCGGCCGGATTTCTCAAAAACCTTTAAATTTCTATCTTTTAGCCAAATGACTCAAAAATGACCTACGGACATCCAAATTCACTTCCGATCGTGCTCCCAATTCCAGAATCGCCATACGGAGCTATTTCCAGACTCGAAATCCCAAACGGATATCAACTTCACTGATATGCACTTCAAGCCCAAATTCATGAAATCCTTCTAAAATGCTAACTTCTACAATATACGCCGAAATGCTCCCGGGTTATCCAAAACCCGATCCGGACATACACCCAAGTCCGAAATCATCATACGAACCTGCTGGAACCTTCAAATCCTAATTCGGAGATCGTTTACTCAAAATTCCAATCTTAATTGATTTCTCTAACTTAAGGCTTCTGGAATGAGAATTTTCTTTCCAAATCAATTATAAACTTCCTGTAATTCAATTGCGACCACGCCTACGGGTCATAATACTTGAAACGGAGCTTCTCGCGACTTCAACCCGCTGAACAATGCGCTAGAACTCAAAATGACCGATCGGGTCGTTACATTTTCTCCCACTTAAATCGACGTTCGTCCTTGAACGTGCTAAGAGCTGCTCTGGAGTTACCTGAAATCACTGTTTACCATCTCGAGCACCTGCCCGTGCTACCATAACCCAGTCGAGCACAATAACTTGATCAAATCTGGAGATTTCTTCTTTATCCATATAATAAGCTCAAAATTCATTCAAACACCTGAAATTTCTCTAGCCAGGCCTAGCTTCAATATAAATAAGCCTATATCAACTAGCACACGATATACCAGATCACGACTGCATACCCTTGTTGAATCAGCACCATGCACCGCATAACTCATTATCTAACCACAATGACGCTCCCTGAACGTTAATAGCCAAGGTCCACGAATCTGATGCTCTCAACGCACCTCATAACAAATATAAATACACCCTGCTATAATGCTGACGATACCACCACAAGGAAGGAAATGTGTAGAAATTTGCACTCAACTGCAGAGTTAACAAATCCTTGAATACCTCATCTTGACTAGAATCTTCACTGTCATCACGAACTTGAATGATGGTATTTGTTCTTTAATATACACTTCACATAACCTTATCATACTGATCCCTGGTGTGATAATCTCGTCTCACCCAGTATGAACTGCTCAGACAGAAAATCACACTAAACATGGATAACAGCCTCACATGATACCGCATTGCCCAAAAGGCCATAAGTCGAACATGATAATAAGGAACGAATCAAGACAGAACTACTCAGCTAACACAACTAATATGAATTCTTACTAGAAAATGGGAAATAAATCACAAGAAAATACATATTAACCCTTTACATCATCAAACTTTTGCGGCGTGCAACCCGATCCGAACAACATACCCGTTGCGACGTGCCACCCGATCCACACATAAAACTTACATAAGAAGATATATATACGGAGCTGATTTGCTCACAATTACGAATTACTGAATATCGATGACAAGCACGCTAAGTGCATAATACCATCCTGGGGAGACTGATAAAGCCATAGGCTACAAAACTCAAGCACAACTGAGGTGCGATATATATAGATATATATACTCTGGATCTCAAGAGCTGTCTTGCTCACATAACATCCCCACTACGCGGGACCTCAACACATGAGAAATTATCAAGCCGTTTCACAACTCGTACGACACAATCACAATAACACATAAATTCGACGAAGACGGAACAACACCCGCTGTTCTAATACCTTTCCATGAAAAATGATCTACTGAAAGGAACATGCCTGGCTCACACGGAGCCCATAATCATATTTATATCCATCCACAAACATCGAGCCACCTCGCTCGCACCAAACTTAGCTATTAGCTTTTACCTGGGTCCACATTAACCCTACTTTTTCTCATAATACACGAGAAAAACCATCCTCACCGGGACTAACACCCTATAATCCATAGTCAACTGAACTGAACGCCCTCCAGGCGTAAATTCTCAATTAAGCAATATTGCACTTCTTTATACTCAGTCCAAATCTGAATTCCATCAAGTGACTACATGTCACACTTTATACAATATTTTCGCGGTCATGCTTCCACGACCTTCCACACAAGGCAACAAGTCTGCACATCCATAACACCGACCACACTAAGGCCGCAAAACACATCAAGAACCCATGACCAGGGTACAAAGACTCTTTCACCGAATATCAATCTCAGGTGACACTGAAGATAACATCAGCTTACTCTGAACTTTCAAATCACTTTGCCTTGCTCTTCTGAGATCATGACATCCTTATAAACATCGGACCTAAATCTCGGTTCTTACTCCCAGTTACATACTACTTCTCGCACTTAACATACCCACATGAGGTAGCGCAAGAATTCCATCATAACTTTCGAACCACCAATAGGGCGAACACTTTATCATATAGAAACTTCTTACTTGACTCAATTCAAGAGTACCATCTCAACACACGAGTGAATTCCCATTATCACCCAGATCATGCAAATCCTTAAGTAGTAGTCTATACCACCATAACCCTTCCGGGGTCCGCCTATACCTAACAGGCCATAGCACTCAAATGCTCCCATATAAAATCCGTTACGACGGTCGACAAGCCCCGCACACATCGGCAAAAACCACATGCATAACCAAATCACATCAAAGGAACCAATCACTGCTGCAAATGTGCCATTTCAACCATGGCTAATCAATCTATATTCTTTTAATCATCATTAATTGCCTCAGGAACAATAAAAACTTCCTTCAACCTATAGAAAACTCAACCCTCACTCATCCCGAGTGACCATGATTCACAAGACTATGCTTCCCAAATCCTGCAACCCGTCTCATACCCTTCTGATAATCTTTTCTTCAACCCGGAGTCTATTCCTCTCACTCCTCAAATATTCTCCTGCATGCTATAACATATCATAGAACATTCCAACCGTCCACATTTTTCTCAGAGATTACCCTGAAAAAGCTCGATTCTCGATCATACTGCTGCCTGAAATCCTTAATTGCCACATTCTTAACTTTTGAACTCACTAGGACCGCTACTGAGAGTCACCCACTTTGACTGGCCCCAAATACAATCAGCCCCAAGGCTCTCCTAGCACAGGAACACCTTTTTCAATGGAACACGTGACTGAGTCACTATCCTTACAACACGCCCATGCCTTAAGCATAAGGTCTGAATCTTCCAAAGCGTAACCTTGATCCGAAAGGGCCAACTTTTGCACATATTCATCAAATCCCACGCACAATTACAATTTTACCCCTTTTCCTTAGCTGAAATAACTCGCCAACGCACCGAAAATCCTCAGCTACATGCGAAGACAATCCTACAACTCAACTGCAAATGGTGTGACTCCCTCACTTAACCCGAAGCTACTCCTTGCACCACTCTAGACCCTGCTGAGATCCTTCCTCTTTTGATAACATGATCTTGCTCAGCCAATCCGTCCAAATCTTCCAAATTTTCTTGCTAGCACTCCCTAAATACTCGAATTCTCTAGCATCATTCACACATTCTATCTCCTATCGACTAGCCACTAGGACCCCTCACAGAACCTGCCAACCCCGCCATTGCTAACCTATCCCCAGAAGACAACCCACCTGTGGAAATTACCCGTGGACACCTTCCAACGACGCTAAAATGCACACTCTCTGTGACTTCAATACCCCATCCTATGCCCTGCTCCATTCACCAACTTACTAGTCCGTCCACTCCTCATGGACATCCATTAAATGTGCGACAATATCTCCAAATTCCAAGTTGTGCTGCCGCTCCCCCACTTTGCGACTGCTCGACTTCTGCTTCTTACACCTGGCCTCCTAGAAATGGAACCACTGCCTAGCCTCATTCTAGGATCATTCTTTGCCAACCGCATTCTTCAATACTTCTTCTCAATACTCTGACCCTACGCAACCGAAGAAACCATAGCACCTGCGAACCTAACACATTCTATTCGATCAATGACGACGACTACACGTCACCGGTGCATATCCCACCTTGCTTCAAGACACCAAGTCTTACTACCTTATCAATCCCAACCGAGCCATTCATACTCCAAATGCCTTCCCTCTGTCGGAACAAAAGCACTGAAATCTCGAAATAACACTCTGAGAAGACCTCCCTTCAAACCATTCATCTTCCCCAACATACGGGAAAATGTTCTATCATCATATCGACACCGCGCGACGATCAATTGCAACATCATCACTACCCGAGAACAGCCTTAAGGCTCCCAGAAACACGACTACTGAGCTGAAACAACATATTACCCTTTCGCAGGGCCATAACAACAACCACGACCATTTACACATGGAAGCATCTCGAATTACATTCGTAGCACCATTTCAATTCCTCAAATTCCTGATCCATAGCAAGTGCTTCGCGATGCGTAAGATTGAGTAGGAATGAACATAGGCATATGCCTCAAAGAAATCAACTCGCACGATGAAGAATCAAGAAGGGAAGTACTCCTAACAGCCCTGTAGCCTCTCGAAGATAAGTACAGACGTCTCCGTACTGATCCGCAAGACTGTACTAGACTTGCTCATGACTGGTGAGACCTACGGTAACCTAGCGCTCTGATACCATGTTGTCACGACCCAAAATCCATAGGTCGTGATGGCGCTGGACACCACTATCAAGCAAGCCAAATACTTAATTAGTTGAAATACATTCATGTTTTAACATTTTCGAAACCGTTACCTTTTCTTGCATTTCATAATCAAATAAATAAATTGTCGTAAATTAAAATACGACGGCAATTAAAATTTTGTTATTTAAAAACAGTGATCTAAAGATTTCACTTAAACAATTATCCCAATACATATCCCAGAACCCGGTGTCACAAGTACATGAGCAACTTCTAAGAATTTTACAGATACTACAAAGCTTGTCTAAAATACAATTTGGGCAAGGGATTTAAAATAATATTAATACAGTAGGAGGGGGATTCTGTCAGCTGCGGAACGCCTCCGGGTGATGCAGCCCGTCCATGTCTCCAAATCAACCACTATGCTATGTAGGTACCTCTGCAACAAAATGCACATCAAGTGTAGTATGAGTGCAAAAACAACGTGTACTCAGTAAGTCCCCCGCCTAACCTCAGAGAGGTAGTGACGAGAGGTCAAATTAGACACTTACTAAATGTCCATTTAAATATTCAAGAGTGACACTAAGCATGGTTCATCATAGGCAATTTATAAAACAGGATTTAAAAATCCTTCAATTTCATTCACATTTAACACTTCGTATCTTCGTCATATTAACAATTAATCAACATGGTGATTTAATCAAATAATAATAAATCAACGGAAGGAACAACTTCTTCCAAAAGTCTTTTAATAACTTTAAATCTTTGTCATTTCAATCGACAATTTAACATTTCAGGCCAGTAATCAGGCAAATATCATAGCAACTACACAGCAAATATCATGCGAAGGCAATGCCGAGGATCGAACGGCGCGGACCAACAATAATAAACTGTACACTACCGAGGGGTCGATCGACTCGAACCATAGATGCATCTATCTGCCCGGCTCGCGAATCGATCATGCGACGCGATTAACATAATACGGCTAGCCTGCTCGCGAATCATACATGCGGCTCAGGTGCTCATAAGGATACACACACGAATACAGGATCTTCCTGCTCGTGAATCACTCAAGAGACTAAGGCACCCAAAGTTACACATATCCACACAATAAGTATTTTATCCAGAAAATCATTTTTCTCAGGAAAATGGTAAAGTATTTATTAAAAGAAACATGAAATATAGGTTTTGAAATCTTTGTTTTTAAAAATCATTTGTCCAGTTTAATAATACTCCATGATACAACCTAGTCCAGGTACACATATATTCACAGCGGAAACGAATTCTCTTTTTAGAAGGTTAACAATATGACCTCTAGTTTTCTTTTAAACATTCAATTACGTTTTCGGTCACATTAGCAGTTTAATGTTACAGGCAGGGTTACAGGTACACACATAAGGCATGCTAGTGGTTCCTAGGCTACCCGGACATGGCATAATAGTAGCTACGCATGGACTCCCGTCACCTCGTGCGTACGTATCCCCCCGAAGATAATAGCATGTACTGAATTAATTCACCTAGGGGGACGATTCCCTTTCGATGACTCCATCGGACGCATAACGCTCCGAAACTACCACATGATGGAAAAGCAATGAAAATTCATCCTAATACTCACAACAAATTCAGATTATATACTTTCCCAACCCCACTCGGAGAAATGACCAAAATTCCCTTAGGCCCATGTTCCCGGAAATCCAAAATTCTCGAAGATACATTCTACCCATAGCCTTACTAACTCAAATATATAATTTACTCAAATATTCATGCTTAATTCATGGCTAAAAATCCAAATTTACACTTTCTAGGTTTTTCTTCAAAAACCCCAATTTTCCCACAATTTCCCATATCAAATCATGCATCAATCTTGTATTTGACCTTAGAAACAAGTAGAAACAACTTACCTCTGATCCCTGATTAAATCTTCCTTGAAAAGCTCTCCAAATCGTCTCAACCAAATGAAAAATGAGAGAGAAATGGCACAAACTCGATTCTTAAAACATTCTGCTCATGCATCTTTTCGCACCTGCGGTCCAATAGCCGCTCCTGCGGCTCCGCACCTGTGGAAAATTCATCGTAGGTGCAGCTCTGACTCAGCCCAACAAAATCCCTCTCCTGCGACCCACTCTTCTCACCAGCGACTCTATAGGTGCGACCAAACTCCTGCATCTGCGGTCCCTCAGCTCCATCCCCAAACCTCGCACCTGCGGTGCCCTTAGCCGCACCTGCAGTCAAAGCCTCGCAGGTGCGATTACACCAGATGACATCAGCTTCAGCCCTTTTCCAACTTCAACTTTGATCCGTTAACCATCCGGAATCCACCCGAGGCTCCCGGGACCCCCGTCCAATCACACCAACCTGTCCCAAAACAAGAAACGGACTTGCTCGAGCCCTCAAATCACATCAAACAATGCCAAAATCACAAATCACACTCAAATCCAATTCTGTAAGAACTTAGAATTTCAAACTTCTACATCCGACGCCGAAACCTATCAAATCACACCCGATTGACCTCAAATTTTGCACACAAGTCATATTCAACATTACAGACCTGCTCCAACTTCCTGAATTGCATTCCGACCTTGATGTCAAAACTTCCACTTCCGGCCGGATTTCCCAAAAACATTCAAATTTCTATCTTTTAGCCGAATGACTCCAAAATGACCTACGGACATGCAAATTCACTTCCGATCGCGCTCCCAATTCCAGAATCTCCATAAGGAGCTATTCCCAGATTCGGAATCCAAAACGGACATCAACCTCACTGATATGCACTTCAAGCCCAAATTCATGAAATCCTTCTAAAGTGCTAACTTCTACAATATACGCCGAAACGCTCCCGGGTTATCCAAAACCCGATCCGGACATACACCCAAGTCCGAAATCATCATATGAACCTAGTGGAACCTTCAAATCCTTATTCGGAGATCGTTTACTCAAAATTCCAATCTTAGTTGATTTCTCCAACTTAAGGCTTCTGGAATGAGAATTTTCTTTCCAAATCAATTCTAAACTTCCTGGAATTAAATTCCGACCACGCCCACGGGTCATAATACCTGAAACCGAGTTGCTCACGAATTTAACCAGCTGAACGACACGCTAGAACTCAAAACGGCCGGTCGGGTCGTTACAAGTATCTCAGGTGCCTCCTGCTCGAGGTGCTATCACTGACTAGCCCAGCAAGCCAGTTCAGAGTCAGCAGCAGCCGCCACGTCCTCCGAGGGGTTGATTTGAGTGTGGTTACCCTCATCATATGATCAGAGATTTCCCAGAGCGAGAAGGGGTGCACCACCTCAGACATATCAGGGTGGACCCCCTCAAATGTTTCAGGCTCCACGTCTTCCACCAGGTCCTCCAGCTATTTTTCCAGCCCCAGCTGCTACCCCACCACCTCAGGCTGCTCGAGGTGGAGGTCAGGGAGGTCGAGGTCGCCCTAGAGGGGGAGGCCAATCCAGTTACTATACTGTTCCGGCCCGGTCCGAGGCCATTGCTTCAGATTCAGTCATTAGAGGTATTGTTCCCGTTTGTCATAGGGATGCATCAGTATTATTTGACCGAGGCTCTACATATTCATATGTGTCTTCCTATTTTACTTCACATCTAGGGATAGCCTGGGACTCTTTGAGTTCCCTTGTTTATGTTTCTACTCCGGTGGGAGATTCTCTTATAGCGGACCGCGTATATCGGTCATTTTTGATTACTATCAGTGGTTTTGAGACTAGAGCTGATTTGCTACTACTCAGTATGGTATATTTCGATGTTATATTGGGTATGGACTAGCTGTCTCCCTATTATGCTATTCTTGATTGTCACGCCAAGACCGTGACGTTGGCTATGCCAGGATTTCTGAGGTTAGAGTGGAGAGATTACTTGGAGGATACTCCCCACCGAGTCATTTCTTTTCTTAAGGCTCAGCGGATGGTTGGAAAGGGATGTGATGCATATTTGGCTTATGTGAGAGATATTAGTACTGAGACCACTACAGTTGAGTCAGTTCGAGTTGTCAGGGACTATTCTGATGTATTTCCAGCTGATCTTCCGGGTATGCTGCCCGATAGAGACATTGATTTCGTCATTGACTTGTTGCCGGAAACTCAACCCATTTCCATTCCTCCTTATCGCATGGCTCCTCCTAAGTTGAAGGAGTTGAAGGAGCAGTTATAGGAGTTGCTAGAGAAGGGATTCATCAGGCCCAGTGTATCACCTTGGGGCGCTCTGGTATTATTTCTGAAGAAAAAGGATGGATCGATGCGTATGTGTATTGACTACCGGTAGCTGAATAAGGTGACAGTGAAGAACAGGTACCCATTGCCTCACATTGATGATCTATTGACCAGTTACAGGGTGCTAGGGTGTTATACAAGTTTGATCTACGTTCTGGTTGTCATCAGTTGAAGATTGGGGAATCAGAGATCCCGAAGACTGCCTTCAGGACCAGATATGGCCACTATGAGTTCCTTGTTATATCATTTGGGCTGACCAATGCCCAACAGCCTTCATGCACCTGATGCACAACATATTTCAGCCTTATCTTGATACTTTCTTCATTGTGTTCATTGATGACATTCTGGTATATTCTAGGTCCCAGGGGGATCATGAGCAGCACTTGAGGACCGTGCTTCAGACATTGAGGGAGAAGAAGTTGTACGCCAAGTTTTCTAAGTGTGAATTTTTGCTTGATTCTGTGGCATTCCTAGGACACGTGGTATCTTCGGATGGGATCAAGGTAGATCCTAAGAAGGTGGAGGCGGTACAGAGTTGGCCCAGATCGTCCTCAACTACTGAGATTCGCAGTTTCCTCGGTTTGGATGGGTATTATCGCTGTTTTGTGGAGGGATTTTCATCCATTTCAGCGCCTATGACCAGACTGGCCCAGAAGGGTGCATCTTTTATATGGACTGAGGAGTGTGAGGAGAGCTTCTGGAAGCTCAAGACAGCCCTGACTACAGCTCCTGTGTTGGTTTTGCCTACCGGTTCTGGATCCTATATAGTTTATTGTGATGCTTCGAGGATTGGCTTGGGAGCAGAGTTGATGCAGGACGGTAGGGTGATTGCCTACCCGTCCAGACAGTTGAAAGTCCATGATAAAAACTACCCTGTTCATGATCTCGAGTTGGCAGTGATTGTTCACTCCCTGAGGATATGGCGTAATTATTTATATGGTGTTCCCTGTGAGATATTCACTGATCACCGGAGTTTGCAGTACATATTCAGGCAGAAAGACCTAAAGTTGCGCCATCATAGGTGGTTGGAGTTGCTAAAGGACTATGACATCACCATATTATACCACCCAGGGAAGGCCAATGTGGTGGCCGATGCCTTGAGTCGCCGGGCGGAGTGTTTGGGGAGTTTGACATACCTTCATGCAGCTGAGAGGCCTCTAGCCTTAGATGTTCAGTCCTTAGCCAGTCAGTTCATGAGATTGGATCTTTCTGAGCCTTGCCGGGTATTAGCTTGTGTGGTTGCTCGATCTTCCCATCATGACCGTATCAGAGAGCGCCAATATGATGATCCCTACCTTTTGGTTCTTCAGGATAGAGTTCAGCAGGGTGATGCTAGGGATGTGACTATAGGAGATGACAGGGTGATGAGGATGCAGGGCCGTATCTGTGTGCCCAACGTGGATGGGCTTCGGGAGTTGATTCTGAGGAGGCCCATAGTTCGCGGTATTCCATCCATCCGGGTACCGCGAAGATGTACCAGGATATGAGACAACACTATTGGTGGCGAAAAATGAAGAAGGATATAGTGGAGTTTGTAGCCAAGTGTCTCAACTGTCAGCAAGTCAAATGTGAGCATCAGAGACTAGGAGGGTCACTTCAGCATATTGAGCTTCCAGAATGGAAGTGGGAGCGGATCACCATGGACTTTGTGGTTGTACTTCCTCGTACTTTGAGGAAGCATGATGCTATTTAGGTGATTGTGGATCGGCTGACCAAATCAGCCCATTTCCTCCCAGTACACACTATATATTCATCGGAGAGGTTGGCTGAGATTTATATCAGAGAGATTGTTCACCTCCACGGTATTCCAGTATCTACCATTTCAGACAGAGGTACACAGTTCACTTCACGGTTCTGGAGAGCCGTTTAGCAGGAGTTAGGCACCAGGGTAGAGTTGAGTACAACTTTTCACCCTCAGACGGACGGGCAGTCCGAGCGCACAATTCAGATTCTCGAGGATATGCTCCGTGCCTGTGTGATAGATTTTTGAGGGTCATGGTATCGATACTTTCCTCTTGCAGAGTTTGCTTATAACAATAGCTACTAGTCCAGCATTCAGATGGCGCCGTATGGGGCTTTGTATGGTAGGCGATACAGGTCTCTTGTGAGATGGTTTGAGCCAAGTGAGGCCCGATTGTTGGGTACGGACTTGGTTCAGGATTCCCTGGACAAGGTGAAGGTGATTCTAGAGAGACTTCGCACAACTCAGTCCAGGCAGAAGAGCTATGCGGACCAAAATGTTCGTGACTTGGCATTTATGGCTGGTGATCGGGTTTTGCTTCGGGGATAGCCTATGAAGGGCGTCATGAGATTCGAGAAGAAAGGCAAGCTGAGTCCGAGATTTATTGGCCCTTTTGAGGTGTTGAGACGTGTTGGGAAGGTTGCTTATGAGCTAGCCCTGCCTCCCAGCCTAGCAGGGGTTCATCCGGTGTTCCACGTCTCCATGCTCCGGAAGTATCACGGTGACCCGACTCATGTCTTGGATTTCAGCTCAGTCCAATTGGACAAGGATCTATCATATGTTGAGGAGCCTGTGGCTATATTGGACAGGCAGGTTAGAAAGCTCAGGTTAAAGGGTATTGCATCAGTAAAGGTTCAGTGGAGGGGTCAGCCAGTCGAGGAGGCGACTTAGGAGACCGAGCAGGATATGCGGAGTCAGTACCCTCATATCCGACGAACAATTTTCTTAATAGGGGGAGGATGTAATGACCCGGTCGGTCAGTTTAAGAATTAGTGCCCCGATCCACTATTTACCGTTTCTCCCATGTCTATTTATGTTATTGGAACTTGTCGGAGCGTTGAGTGATGAAATCAGGGATGATTTTGGACACATAGTCCATAAATGTGGAATTTAGCTTTAGAAATCTGGCCGTAGCTAGAGCTGTGTTAAGACAGATCCGGAATAGAATTTTGTTGCCTCTGTTAGCTCCGTTGGGTGATTTCGGGGTTAGGAGTATGCTCGGAATGTGTTTTCAAGGTCGGTTGTGGATTTAGGCTTGAATTGGCGAAAGTTAGAATTTCAGCGATTTTGGCCGATAGGTGAGATTTTGATATCAGACTCGGAATGGATTTCTGAAAGTGACAACAGGTCCGTAATGTCGTTTATGACCTGTGTGCAAAATTTGTGGTCATTCGGATGAGTTTAGACGTGTTTCGGCGTCGGATGTGAATTCTTGAAATTTCCTAAGTTCTTAGGCTTGAATCTATGCATAATTGATGATTTTGATGTTATGAGATGTGTTTTTAAGGCTCGACCAAGTTTGAACAAGGTACTAGGGTTAGTTGGTAGGTTTGGTTGAGATCCCGGGGGCCTCGGGGTTGTTTCGAATGCCCAACGGGTGAGTTTTGTGAATTTGAGAACAGCTGAACCATTCTGGTTCTGGTGTCTCGCACCTGCGATCGTATTTCCCTAGGTGTGGACACGCAGGTGCGACCCTTGGCCATTAAATGAATTTCCACACCTGCGATGGTATTTCCGCAAGTGCGGGCATGCAGGTGCGAAAAGGGTGCCGCAGGTGCGACCCTAGGCCACTTAATGAACTTCCGCACCTCCGATTGGTTTTCTGCAGGTGCAATCCCAGTGTCACAGGTGCGAAATGTCTGGGCAGTTTATACCAAAAATCCGAGGGTTTGAATTTCATAATTCCAAAATCGACTGTGAGCTCGGAACTTGGCGATTTTCAGTGGGATTTGAAAAGGAGAATCATAGGTAACGTTTTCTAACCTTAATCCCTTTATATATCGATGATCTCTGTCATTTTCCTCAATCTAATCAATGAAATTTGATGAAAAACCATGGAAAAGGGATGAAATTTTCCGAAGTAGAAATTTGAGGATTTAGGGAGATTTAGACGTCGGATTCTCTTGATTCTTGTTCGAGTGGTTTCATGAGCGAATGGGTGTTCGGGAAATATAAATTTTACCCGATTCCGAGATGTGGGCCCGGGGACTTTTTGGGCGAATTTCCTAATTTAGCGTATTAGCTTATAAATAATTAGCTATTTTGTTCCCTTGAAGTGATATTTACACCATGCAATCGATTTGAATAGATTTGGGCCACCCGGAGTCAGATAATCTTGGCAAGAGCTTGGTATTGAGTTGATTAGCACAGTAGGTAAGTGGCTTGCCTAATTCTGTGTTGGGGGTTTTCCCTTAGGCATTTTATACTGATTTTTTATGTGGACGCCGTGTACGCGAGGTGACGAGTGCGTACACGGGTCATTGTTGCAAAAATCCTATTTTTACTCCTACGAAATCGCTCATTTCCATTCATATATTACTGTTTCCATCTTAATAGAGTAGATAGCTTAAGAGTAAGCATGCCTACCTGTTCTGACTTGTTTTCCTCTTATTTGCTACTAGTCACATCATGCTTAGGTAGCTTTACTCTATTCTTGCATGTTATTTTTCCTGGATTGTTTACTTAAGCCATAACTGACATACTTCTGCTTTGCATATTAAAATTGGGACTACGGACCGAGATCCAGGAGCTTTCCCCCTGTACTGCATTTCATATTTAACGGACCGAGATCCGGGAGCTTTCCCCCTATACTGAAATGCTTATTTAAATTGGGACTACAGACAGACATCCGGGAGCTTTCCCCCTGTACTGCATAGCATATTTAAATTGGGACTACATAATGAGATCCGGGAGCTTTCCCCATGTACTGAATTGCACATTTACTGTTGAGATATATGCTGAGCTCAGCCGAGGGCTCTCTTTTGTTTATTAAATCTTTCCGTCTTCGTTAACCCTGTTTATCATTGCTTATCTGTATTTCACTGTTTTAAATTATATATTGACTTGTTTTACAAACTCAGTAGGGCCTCAACCTGACCTCGTCACTACTTGACTGGGGTTAGACTTGGCACTTATGGAGCACCGAATGTGGAATACTCACGCCCTTTCCTGCGCATGTTTTCCCCATGTGCAGATCTAGGTACCAGCATCCGGTATTATGTCTAGGAGTCGTTCTCCCAGCAGCCAGGAGACCGCGAGGTAATTCTGCCGCGTCCGCAGAATCCCACGAGTCCCCTTCTACTCTAGTATAGGCATAGAAGACTTGTATGTTTTTCCATTGTTTCATTGTATAGAGCTTCCGGGTTTTGGGAAGTAAATGTATATGCTGAGCAACTACGTTATATCTACTTTTCTGGCTTTATTTTATTGATTCTGTCATTTTCTGCAAATTCTAGGATTACCTAGTCATAGAGACTAGGTGCCGTCACGATACCTTTCGGAGGGTAAATTGGGTCGTGACAGGTTAACTTTGGCTAAAAAATCGCATTGCAAACATGAACTAAATCTTACTTCGCCTCTAATTAGTCATACTTCCAATGAAACTGTAAACCGCCTATCAAACAACATGTTAAATTAGATGTCTAACAAATCTTCATTTAAAAGTATTCTAAATATGAAGGCTAATCAACCAAAGAAATATTTTTTTAAAAAAATAAACATCGCAAAAGAGAAAATAAATCGCTTAATAACAATTTCAAAAGTAGAATGACAAAAAGCAAAATTCATAAAAAATAATAATTCTATATTTATAACAAACATGTTTTACCTAAACAAATAAACAAAAGCAAATAATGGGAGCAAATTAAGCTTTTAATTTATTAATTATTCTACTAGCCAGTCCATTACGCATATGAGATAAAAGTATATAAAATTTTTTTTTATAATTTTGTTATTTGCCGGAATACCAACACGGAAGTTTGACTTCCTCAAATTTTCATTTAAGATATAACCAAATTTACACAAATACTTACATTGCAATAATGTTAGCTCATTTAAATCCGATAAAAGATGATCGCTTTGCAATTTTGAAGGAGAAAAATCCTACGTCGAATTTGGATATTGTTGTTGAGACTGAGATGATGAAACTTGTTCACAGATCTTTATGGGTGCACTACATAATTAAGGGGAATTCAGACGATTTGTTATGTCCGTTAATGATTGTTCTGTTTTTCCTTTTTCAATAGCATTCCGTTTGATACTAGTAGAATGGACAAAGTCTGTAAACCATAAAATAAAAAAAGAGGTAACTGTTATAGGTGAAAAAAGGTAAGGAAACTATCAAAACAAATATAATGAAATAATTTATCAAATCTTTAAGGACAATATCCAACATTAAAGGTTAGTATATAAGATTTGATATGCTGAATTGAAAAAATAAAGCTATAAAAGTTAGGAGTGACTGCCAACTGAAATGTCCAATATTCATAGAATCCAAAACTATGACCAACGAAAACTTTTACCAGCTTGGCAAACTGTTCAGAAAGCATATTTAAAAGTTAGTATGTAAGATTTGATATGCTGATTAGAATACTTATTTTTCTCTACTTGCAACTGAGTAAAGCACTTATAAAAGCGACTAATAAAGACGATAAACCTGTACGACTAATCATCAAAAGTACCTTAAAATTACAAATGCTCTAAATTTTAAAAAATGCATAAGATGTATGGATGGGTAAACATATAAAAAATGATAAAACATATGACATAATATATTTTAAATTTGTGCAATGATATATCAAATAATGCATATTCGGAAGAAAGACGATATACAACATAATAGAGACTAGTATGGAGTACGGATCAGAAAGTTCTTACGATATATAGGACACATATTTTTTATGCTTATACTTAAATTTCAGCATCTAATGCATCTATAAAACTGAACAAATAGTAGAACAAAAAGATTTAGTAAGAGACCGAATATGTCAAATTATTTAAAGAACTGCAATATTACTCATGATCTATTTAATGTTAAATTTTCATACCGTTCGAGGAAAATTGAGCCTATTTCTGCTTCTGTATGCATATTCAATTTTTTCTTGCGAGTTTTTTCTGTTCTTCCATGTCAAAGTGCCGTAAAAGCAAAATTTTTTCCGAGAAGTTGTAGAGTCTTTCGCAGTTCTATCAGAAAATTTGTAGGGCTTCATGGAAACCCCTCAATCTGTTGATTCCGATGCAAAACAAACTCTATTTTCTTCTGATAGTGTAGATCGAAGTCAAAAATTTCTGAAGCAACCACAACAGGCTTGACTACAATAATTTCAGAAGAAAAAATAATGCAAGCAAACGTAAAACCATGAAAGCAGGACTACTGCATACATCTTGTTATAAAATTGATTTGACGTTGAGGCAGACATGAGTTGGAAAATTGGGGTAAGAAACTGAATAAGGTTTGAGAAGTTGAAGAGTCTTCAACAAAAGCTAAAACAGAGAGCAGTTGACGGAAAGAGCCCTCTTTTCTTTATATTTCTTTTCGCAATTTTTTTTTGCAGTAGTATTTTTAGTTTACTATAAGTCCAATGACTCCTCATTTTGTAAATGTATTTTCGAAATAATTAAAAATTAAAGTACAAGAGGAAACTTAATTTATATATTACCAATATATTTTCAACTGATTGAAGAATGAGTTAGCCCATTGTTATTAATTCTTAGCAAGTTCTAATGTTTACCAAAATAACATTTTAACTAATATTGTGAATATTTACAAATCTTTGTGTGTATGTATATTTATCCATAAGAGGAACAAAATTCGTCTCCCATTGATAATCGACTTAATGTTTGCATACTTTAGTATAAATAGCCTCACATTTTACTCATGTCTCGTAGATTTAAGATGTTTAATATGAAGAGTTGTGCTAAATTATGGTATTTCTATGTGTAGGAATCATTCGGATGCAATTTCGGATGAAACGACGCAAATTGGAGCAAAATCGGAGAAAAAAGGCAAAAGTTGACTTTTGAGAGCCACAACCAGCGTGGCTGTGGCGCAGTTTCCAGATTCCTATTTTTCTGAGCACCAGGGCCAGCGCCCCACGCTTCCCTGGATGCTCGGGACGTGAAGCTTCCCTATTTTTCCTAGGATTCGGTATTCCCTATATATTATTCTGCTCATCAAGAGTAACGTCCCTTTTTTTATTTTTTGTGGCTAACGTGAATTGCTTTTGTTGTTGTTGTGATGTATAAATGGTAATCTACATGATTATAGTTCAATTTACGCAGACTACTGAGGGATAGAAATGTTCCGATTCAACTTCAAGTGCGCAAAGTACTCTGCAGAGATTAATTTCAGTTGATTTAGTTTTCTTTTTTATGGAAATGTTGAATTTGCGAAGCACGATGATGGGAAGCAAGAAGAAGATAGGAATGCTATAACCCGTTACTCTTAACTACTGTATTATGTTTCTGTTAATTTCAGCTTTCTGCAGTCGTGTGAACATCATAAGTTGAGTTATTTTGATGGTGAAGAGAAAGCAATGTACATGTAACGACCTGACCGATCGTTTTGCGTTATCGGACCCCGTTCCCCTAAATGAAACTTCCCATAGTGGCTTTTTATGATTTATGACTTGCGGGGACTGGTGGTCCGGGATTCGGAAGTGTTTAGAGTTCTATTGGAACAATTGGTTCCTTAAGGTTGGCATTTAAGGCTAAGTTTGACTTCTGTCGACATTTTGGAACGACCTCAGAATTGAGTTTCGACGGTTCTGGTAGCTTCGTGTGATGATTTCGGACCTGGGCGTATGTTCGGAATGGGTTTCTGATGACCCAAGGGCATTTCGACACCCAATATTGAAATAAGAAGTTCCTTAAGTTCATATTTTGGTTTGGGATGTGTTCTGGTGTTATCGAGGTCCGAATGGAATTCCGAGACCAGAAATAGTTCCGTTATGTTAATATAGGTTGGTTCGGCGAAGTCTAGAAAACTTAAAGTTCTTAAGTTTCGTTGTTGGGGTTTGGGGGTGTGATTTCAAGTTTTAGTGTTGTTTTGGGTGTTCCGAAGGATCGAGCGTGTCTGTATCATGATTTGGGACTCGTTGGTATATTTGGACTAGGGCTCGGGTGGCCTCAGGTGCCTCCCGGGCACCAAACGGGGCTAAAAACCATCAAAACATAGCATCTGGTGCAGCTGTTCTGGTGTGACCGCAAGTGCGGTTGCCCAGTCGCAGGTGCGGGACTGCTCCTGCGGTCCCCAGCATCGTAGGTGTGATCCCGCAGTGGCCTGGCTAATTATCGCAGGTGCGGAAAATATTCCGCAGTAGCAGAGCCGCAGGTGCGGTCTCCACTCCGCAGGTGCGGGCCCAGGCTCCCTAGTTTATTTCCGCAGGTGCGAGATTTCTCTCGTAGGTGCGAAATCACTGTCCAGGCAGTGTGTTTTATATACGGGTTTTAAACTCATTTTTCTCATTTCTTTCTTCTGCCTTGGAGGATTTCCTCCATTGTCAAGGGGCTAACGACCTGGTCTTCTAAGGTAAGTAAAGTTTACTAAAAAATTAGCTTCATGCATGGATTTCTAGCTTAATTAACTACATAAATTAGTGCAAAAATCAAGAATTTGGGTAGTAACCTAGAACTTGTGATAATTCGAGAATTTTTCTGTGAATTTGCTATGAAATAAAGTAAGAATCGTATATTAATGATCCTTAGGCTTTGGGTGAGTGTTCCCTTCGAGAATTATTGGAATCCGAGCGTGCGGGCTTGGGGTTGGATTTTGGGAATTTCTCAAGAATGTTGAATTATTGAACAATTAGGATAATTTCCTTATTTTTGAGCATGCATTGATGTCATTATACCGTATCTGGCTAGTTGCGAGTCCTCGGATGTAGAGTTCGGAGATTCGGGTGCATCCTTGGTTCGAGGGGTAGATTCGACACGAGGTGAGTCTCCTTTCTAACCTTGTAAGAGGGAATTGTCCCCATAGGAGTTATACATGCTGTGTGTAATTTTTTTGGGGGCTACGTGCATACAACGTGACGAGAGTCTGTACGTAGCGACTATTTTATCATGTCGGGTAGCTTTAGGGCTCACGAGCATGCCATTACGTGCCTTATGTGTATCTTTAGCCAAACTTTGAGTTGTTTACCATCTTTGAACCAGTATGCTTAATACCTTTGAACCAGTATGCTTATTATCTTTGAACTAGTATGCAAAAATGGTAGAGAGTTGCCTCTGAAATTCCGGTGAATAGACCTTTGTTACAAGTATAGCCTCTACTAAGATTATTGATA